>OX608081.1:69774363-69862225 GCA_951509765.1 Sphenella marginata | reverse complement strand
GACGTTATTTCCCATTCAAAAAGGAAATAACGCCCATGGGCCTTATTTCCTTTTTAAATGGAAATATCGCCCATCTGCAAAAAGAAATAAAGCCCATGGCTCTTATTTCCTTTTTAAAAGAGAAATAACGCCCATAGGATTTTACGCCAGCAACACGAACTGTTGATTAGCATTTTTTTCACAAATTACCCTGTGAGAAAAGAGTGGGAAACGTGGCACGCGGAAGGACATCACCGTGGCGGTAGCCACGGCTATGGCACACACCCGGAGTTGGAATGGCGTAGCCCAGGGTTATTTTTTAAAGCGCGGCCGAAGGCCGCCTACGCGGAAAGGTGTCCTGCACATAAAAAACGTGGATGGGGCCCCGAATTGGGGATCTGACCCGGGTCAATTTTCGGTTTTTCACTAATAACTTTTCACAGAAACAAAATATTGCTTTTCCCCCTTCGGATTATAGTTACGGAGGCCCGATCCACGATTTTTAAGTGCAGAACACCTTTCCGCATAGGCGGCCTTCGGCCGCGCTTTAAAAAATAACCCTGGGCTACGCCATTCCAACTCCGGGTGTGTGCCATAGCCGTGGCTACCGCCACGGTGATGTCCTTCCGCGTGCACCTTTCCCACTTTGGTTAACGTGAAATTTGTGTGTAACTATTCAATAAAATACAAAAAGAATTAGAATATTATTGTTTCATTAAAAAAAATTAAAGAGCAATAAGGCCTTTAAGACTTTATTTCTCTTTCGAAGTGTAATAAAGCCTTTTTTGAAATAAAGGCCTTATTTCACTTTCAATAGTGTAATAAGGCCTTAAAGGGCTTATTTCACAAGGCGCTATTGCACCCCGCCTTATAAAAACATAACAAATATGTTAAAATTTATTGAAATAAAGAAAACCATATACTTAATTCTTGAATCAGCTTGTTATACCCAGCGTACTAGTACTAGTACAAGGGTAAATTAATTTTGTCCACATAACGGTACTATGTAACGGCACAAAATAATCGAGTTAGATATAGAGTTCCATATATGAAAGTTCTTAGGTTGAAAAGAGGAATTGATTAAGGCATGTCCGTCCGTCTGTCCGTCTGTCCGTCTGTCCGTCCGTGTACACGATAACTTGAGTAAAAATTGAGATATTTGCATGAAATTTTGCATACAGGTTACTTTCTGGCCAAGGTAGGTTGCTATTGAAAATGGGCGAAATCGGATGATAACCACGCCCCCTTTTTCGATATCGAAAATTTCGAAAAACGTATAAAACGGGTTAATTCAATATCAGAAGCAGCTACAATGATAAAATTTGCAATATGTATTGATTTATATGTTCTAAGGCGGATTTTACCAAATTTTTTGAAAAGGGGCGTGGCACCGCCCCCATATATTTGAAGAAATTTTAAAATTTTGACTCCTAATAACTTGAGAACAGTTTATGCTAGTATAACGAAATTTTGTAGAGGGCATACCATTGTTGTGTTAAATTCAGATATAGAAAATAAACGAAATCGCTTGGCGACCACGCCTACTTTTTATAAAAGTTATATTGAAAGGAGGTGGAAATATTGAAAAGTCCATATCTAATTAACTGATACCGCTATAATAATATAATTTTGTACATACATCAATTTTCATATTCTTTACATTATTTTTGCAAAATTTTGGAAAGTGGGCGTGGCACCGCCTACTTATGAGTCAAGCAATTTTCAAATTCGACTGCTAATAACTTCAGAACGGTGTGAGATAGGTTTACGAAACTAGGTTCCAGGCATGTTATGTTTATGTAGAGTACTACCACAGAAAATAAGAAAAATCGGTGAACGACCACGCCCCTTTTTGGACTAAAGTTCTCTAAACGAGAGTTAGGAAACCGGAATATGCAATATCTGTTTAACTGATACAGATATAATGCTAAAATTTAGTACACTCATTCACCTGATGATGTTATTAGTGATGTTTAAAGGTTTTTTGGTAATATTTTGGAAAATGGGCGTGGCACCGCCCACAAGTGAATAAACAAAATATCAACATTTCACTATTAATAATAATAATAATAATAATGCCCAACGGATTACCCACCATATCCCGCCCGACCGGCGCGAGGGGCGCATCCGCATGACGCGCGGATTGTTCTCTCGTGCCGAGTCTTTGAAAGGCTTTGGTTTGTTAATCGTCGAGATCTAAAACTGCTCAGCTACAGAGAAAACCTCATCAGCTAAGTAAAAAAGATTACACAATTAATAAATAATTAGTTGACAACGAAAAGTTATTGTTAAGAATAAAGATAAGAATCAAAGGATATGAAAAAAAAATTTGTTGCTATGTATTTAGGATAGAAAGAATCGACTTTTTTATGCTGTATAGTGAGTCTGAGATGTCGAACGTACCAGAATGAGAATTATAATCTTGACACAAACAACGAAAAGGCTCATTTAATTCAAAATTAGTCCGGCACTGCTTCAAGATAAGTGGTTTAAAATGTCTTGTTATGCGAGAAGGTACATTGAAGTTCACTTCGCTCAAAAGAAACGGGCTTACGATTGAACCATTTAGTAATTTAATCATGAAGACAATTCCAAGCATTTCTCTCCGACTAGAAAGGCTGTGAAGATTAATTAGTTTTAAGCGACTCGTATACGATGGCAAATTATACAAGGGATCCCAGTGAAGATCTCTTAAGGCAAATAGTAAAAATTGCTTTTGAACTGATTCTAAGCGATCCACGTGGACCTGGTAACGCGGGTTCCAAACAATAGAACCGTATTCAAGTATCGGTCTGACTAATGTAGTAAAGAGAGTTTTAGTTACATAAGGGTCGCTAAATTCTTTAGACCATCGTTTAACAAATGCTAGAACGCCTCTAGCTTTATTGACTGTTACGTTAATGTGGCAGTTGAAACTGAGTTTGTAATCCATAGTAACCCCAAGGTCAACAAAATCATATATTTGCTCAAGATTGTAATTGTTAATTGTATAGGAAGCTGGCTGTGAAATTCCTCTCGAAAAACGCATGTATTTACATTTCTTTAGATTAAGCGGCATATAATTTAAATCGCACCAAGTAACTAGTGTATTTAGATCTGATTGAAGCTTATTGCTATCTTCGGGTGATGCGAATGACAAGAAAAGCTTTACATCGTCGGCATACATTAACATTTTCGAAAATTCTATTACTGTAGAAATATCATTTATAAACAACAAGAACAGAATCGGGCCCAGATGGCTTCCTTGAGGAACTCCAGAGGAGACATAAATAACATCGGATTCACAATTTTTAAACACTACTTTTTGTATTCTGTCGCTAAGGTAAGAAGAGATCCAGCGATTGAGACCCGGCTGGAAACCCAACTGATCTAGTTTATAAATAAGTAACGAGTGACACACTTTATCGAAAGCTTTGCTGAAATCAGTATAAATAACGTCGGTGTGCAGATTTTTTCTAAAGCCATTTGAGACATGATTTGTAAATTCAAGTAAATTTGTAACGGTGGACTTTCCCTTATAGAACCCGTGTTGACAGTCAGAAATCAAGGTAGAGATAGGATTCGTAAGCTGATTGGTAACAATAGCTTCAAACATTTTTGGGATGGCAGACAGCTTCGCTATGCCACGATAGTTCTCTATAGAAGCCCTGCTTCCGCTTTTATGAAGCGGTAGAAGAAACGACTCTTTCCATGCTGTTGGAAAAACACCACACTTTAGTGACAGATTGAACAAATTGGTAAGGGGTTTGTAAATATTGTTAGCGCACTTCTTCAAGAAGCATGTAGGAATCCTATCAGGACCACATTTAAAAGATTCTTTCAAGGTTTTCAGATAAACAAGAACATCATTGGCGCATATAGTTGGACAATTAATTAAATTGTTCCCATGTAGCTCATAGGGATAATTTACAAAGTCAGAATTGGTGACGGCAGAATAGTTAGAAGTGAAAAATTGCGCAAAGAAATTTGCGATATCTTGATTATTGCTAGATAAAATGTCTTCATATTTCATGGCTGAGGGAAATCCCACTACTTTTCGTTTCGATACTGTGAAAGTATCATAAAGATCTGCAATGAAAACTGATCTTCAATAGGGACAAACAACATAATAAAATCCGTGGGCGTGCCACCACCCACTTTTTTAAAATTATGTAAATATTGATTAATGGACACATATATCCGTACATCGAAAAATTTCACAAAATACGTTAAAAGTTATGGGCATGGCACGCCTTCTTTTCCAAAGTTATATATAGGACATGGTATAACCCTTGAAAAGATCGATTCAGTACTTTTGGCTCATGTAAGCGGTTAAAGCTTTATAAGCAAGGAGCGTGGCCGCGCCCACCAAATTCGCTATTGTTTAGGCTCGGCATAGATTGGTTTTTAAAATGGGCGAAATCGGATGAAAACCACGCCCCCTTTTTCTAAAAACTAACGCTGGGTATTTAATTTTCGGTTCACCCGAACTTAGACTTCCTTACTTGTTTTAATTCGTTTTTAAAAAGGAAATAAGGCCTATGGGCGCAATTTCCTTTTTGAGTGGGAAATAACGCCCATGGGCGTTATTTCACTGCACCATATTTTCCGTTGCTAGTCATTTATATGCGTAATTGCTGTTGGACGATGTAATGATGTGACATAACATCGCCACATCATTTATTCATTTGTTAAAACGGTGACTATCTAGTTGAGTTGCATAGAATTTTTTTTAAAGTACGTTTCGTGACTATTTCAATTTGTTTTTTTTTTTAAATTGGCTGAAGTGAATACTTTTAGTCCCTTGATGAAAGTGAAATTATAGCAATGAGAGTGGCAACTAAAGAGTTATGGATTTCCAAGTATTTCAGAAAAGTAACATTAAATAGTTTATTAATGGAATTCCATATAGCATGGAATGTATATTAGACTGGGCAAAAAATATTTTTTTTCCGAAGGATATTGATAAAAGTTTTGCAAGCATAAGTGCTCAATTAAAAAACAAAAAAGGCTAAACCAAGGTTCAAAATATATTCAAAAAATAGACCGGCAAACACCGCATGATTTAAAAAAATTGTATCAATGTGTAAAGCTTAAATAAATAAAAAATAATGAATGTCATATAAAAAAGAATAAAGTTTTCTTAGGTCAGTCGAATGTATTTGTAATGGAAATGTCTGTCCTTTAAATGATATTTACAATCAGAACTTTTTAGTGCGAAAAAATAATAATTTTTATGTAAAAAAGAAAAAAAAGTTTTCTTGAACCTGTCTAATGTGTATGTTATAAAAATGTTTGAGTTTGTCCTTTAAATGAAACTTTACAATCAGAACTTTTTAGTGACGTAAAAATAATAAATATGATGTAAAAAAGAAAAAAGTTTTCTTGGACCAGTCTAATGTGTATGTTATAAAAATGTTTGAGTTTGTCCTTTTAATGAAACTTTACAATCAGAACTTTTTAGTGACGTGAAAATAATAAATACGAGGTAAAAAAGAGAAACGTTTTCTTGGACCAGTCTAATGTATTTGCATAAAAAATTTTTGTGTTTGTCCTTTAAATGATATTTAGAATCAGAACTTCTTAGTGGCCCAAAAAATAGTAATTTTCATTTAAAAAAGACAAAAGTTTTCTTGGACCAGTCTAATGTATTTGCATAAAAAATTTTTGTGTTCGTCCTTCAAATAAAATTTACAATCAGAACTTTTCAGTGGCGAAAAATAGTAATTCTTATATAAAAAGAAAAAAGTTTTCTTGGATCTGTCTAATGTGTATGTTATGAAAATGTTTGTGTTTGTCGTCTAAAGATGCTCCAAGTGCACAACCGAAATTTTCACAGCAAGTTCTTCGCCCGGCTAATATTTCAATTTTTGTTTAAAAATTATTCGCTCCTCTTTTTATGAACGTCACTGTATTCTGTACGAAAAAAAATTGTATCCTTTTAAAAAGTATGCTATACTCTAAATTAGACTGCTAGAAATACAGTGCTAAAAATTGTATTTAATTGCGTGCAACAGTTTTTGAGTGATGCGAGTACAAACATCTCAACGAACAAACATTTAAACGAAAATTCAAATTCTGAAAAAATATTTTTGGTGGCTGCAACTATAGTGAATATGCCTCTATTTTTAATACTTTGAAAATATTGACGTTAGCTTTTTACATTTTTTTTTTAGATAGAATGCTTTAATGTATGACTGACTCATAAAGGTGTTTCAAATTGATGCTGCGTTTCACATAATTAGTGCCTAAAAAATAAATTGGCATTTAGTATCAAACGAAAAATTTAACGATTATTTTGTGCCAGTTGACGCCTTTACAAAAAATTAATACTAAATAGTAAAATAATTTTTTTTGCATGGGCTCTGAAATGCCGGAAGGTATAACAACGCATAAAGGAAGTTTCACTTCTATTAAACGACATATTTTTTTAATTAATTGAACGCTGTGCGTGTGATGTGAATTTAAATATGTGTTGATTTTTTTATAGCAAATTTTTTTTTTACTCCTCATTGAAGTGCTATAACAATTTTAATATAAATAATTTATTTTTAAACTTTTTTTAAATTTCTATGGTTTTTATTTTGATATTTTTATATCTTTTTCATTTTTACTTATTACACTTTTTTTGCGCCAACTTGCATGCTGTTTGCTTTCTCTCTCGTGGTTTATGTTTTTATGTTTTTCTGTTTGTTTGTTTTTTTTTTAATGTTTTTTTTCGTTCGCTTAACTTGAGCTTTTGTTTGTAATTTTGATTTTATGCAGCGTGATTTATTATGAAGCGCTGAAAAGTATGCTACATTTTTTTCAAATAAGCTTTTGGCAATTTATGTACACATGTATGTATGTGCTTCATTGCGCATTCGCGCTGTGTAGCTTCATAATAAATTGAATTTTAAAACTTTTTTATTTTTATTTTTTTATGAAATTTAAATATCTTCTACAATAAATGTTGTTTTTCTTTCATTTTTTTTCTATTTAAAGCAAAGTTTGATAATCTATGTTGATTTTAAGCTCATTGCTGATTTGTAATTTATATATGTTATTTATTTAACAAATGGTTTGTTGTGCTTTTTATCCATTGCATTGAATAAATATTTAGAATACTTGGTTGATATAGTTTTTAATGATGTGTGGCACAATTTTAATTAAAATGTGTTAAAGCTTTTTTGTTTGTTAATTTGTTTGCTCACTTTTAGTATCACTTACAAAATAAATAAAGCCAAAAAAAAAATAATTAAAAATGCAATACTGAGCGGATGTTTGGAAAGTGTATTAATTAACTTGTTTATAGCACGTTGATAGCGAATTCTTATACACTAATTAAGTTTGAATTTGTGTAGAGTACACCGGAGGAAATGAAAAAATTATGGACTTTTAAAATAATAAACGAAATTGTGACCGAAAATTTTGATTTTCATTTTAAGTGCAAATAGTAGTGAAATTCGATTTTTTTCCCTATGATTATGGCTTTCTTTTTATTTTTACGTTTGTAGTCAAAATAGTAGTTGTTAAATTCTTGATTTAATATTTCATATAAAAATAAAGTAGTTAAAATGTCTTTTTTCATTTGAAGTCACAATTAAAGTTGAAAATAAATTTTTTTAAAGTCAAAAATAGTCCTAAATTTTTGACTTTTTGAGTCAAAAATAGTAGTAAAAATTGTACTTTTTCAGTTAAAAATAGTAGTAAAAATTTTACATTTATTTTCTCAGTATAATATAATTACTAGAACTATACTCTTATTTTTTAAGCTCAACAGTAAATTTTAGAAATAGGTTGTTATTTCAAATAAAATATGGTAACTAATTTTTTTTAATGAAGAAGAGTAGTACTATCAAGTTAAAAAAAATTTTTTTTTAAATACAAAACAAAAGTAAGATATGGCTTTTTACTTTTTAAATTAAAAAAATAGTAAGAATTTGAGATTATTTTTTTTAACTAAAAAATAATATACAAATAATAGGTACATTTTTAAATATTTTTAATAAAATATAATTATTAGTATTACAATTTTATTTTAGTAGCAAAATGGAAAATCTAAAAAATTGGTTTTAATTTTTTTTCAAGTAAAATATGGTACTAATTTTTTTTATTTTTTTTTAATGAAGAATAGCAGTAGTTTTAACTTTTTAGGTTAAAATAGTAGTAAAAAATTTACATTATATTTTTCAGTGAAAAAATAGTAGTTAAAATTTTAGATTTATTTTTTAAGTATAATATATGTAATTATTAGGATTATACATTTATTTTGTTTTTATTTCAAGTAAAATATGGTAGGACATTTTTTTTTACTTTTTAACGAAGAATAGCAGTAGTTTTTTTACCAATAATTGTAGTAAAAAAATATGGTAGCTAAGTTTTTTATTTTTTTAATGAGGAATACTAGTAGTTTTAAGTTTTTATTTATTTTTATTGTTATTTAAAAATAGTAGTAAATATAAAATATAAAAAATAGTGAAAAAGTAGTAGTTAAAATTTTTGATTTAATTTATAAGTATAATAGTATTGTACTTTTGTTTTGTTTTTATTTCAAGTAAAATATGGCAAAAAAATTTTACTTTTTAACGACTATAAATTAGTAGTAAAAATATGGCCTGTTACTTTTTAAATTAAAAAATAGTAGCAAAAATTTTACATTATATATTTCTGTGAAAAACTAGTAGCTACAATTTTATATATATTTTTTGAGTAAAATATAATTATGTATTAGCATTACCCTTTTATTTTTTTAGCTAAGTAATATATTTTTAAAATTTGGATCTTGTTTTTATTTCAATTTAAATATGGTAACTAATTTTTTGTTTTAATGAAGAATAGTAATATTTAAAAATAATTTTTTTTTTAACCAAAAATAATAGTAAAAATTTGACTTTTTAATTTCCCAGCGACCAAGTCTGGTACTAAGAAAATGCAACCGTAATTAATTTAACCCATATTTGCAAACTAAATAATTCCAAATACCTTCAAAGCATCCGAACGTGAACTGTTTTGATGTCCCAGCAGCACTAACTTACAATTTTACTAAGTTAGTGAGTTGTTTTATTCAATATTCCTGCGGGTGTAATATAATCAGTGCCACCACTATAAGCATCATAATCACACAAAGATGCACACACACAGGCATACATACACATACGCACGCTTGGTAAGTTATACACCTCAAATAAACGTATGTGTTCTCATGCCACTACACTAATTTAAGTAACTTTTCTCCTTTATTATGTACTCTTAAGCGTTTTCTTGCATTTCTTATTCCGTTTTGTTACACACAACAGTGTCCTAAAGCTTTTAGTGCAAAATTGTGGTGACCATGCGTATTTATGATATGACTTTTAATTCTTAAGTAAAAAATAGTAGTTGACATTTTTACTTTTGATTTTAGTTTTTCAGTCTAAAATAGTAGTCAAGGCTTGACCTTTCGTTTTCAATTCAAAAATAGTATGTAAAAAGTAGTAGTTAAAATTTCATGACATTATTTTTAAAATAGTAGTTAAAATTTCACTTTTATATTTTAAGTCAGCAATTGTAAATAAAATTTTGATTTTAGGTTTTTGGTCAAAAATAGTAGTTAAAATTTGACATTTGGTTTTAAGTAGTAAAAAGCTGAATTTTAATTTTGAGGTCAAAAATGGTAGTAAAATTTTAAATGACCATCTTTTGGAAATTGAAACAACATAAAAATACCAATTTTTTTATTTAGTTTGCCTCTCCCAACATTATCTATCTTTAGCAGAAAAGTGTCTAACTTAGCTGTCAATCTTCATCAGTAAATTTAAAACCAAAAAATAAAAAAAAAAAAATAAAAAAAATTAAAATTAAGATTTTAAGTGCTTTGCCTTCACAAAAATCGCAATAGGGATGTGACCTCGAATTGCAAAAATCGATTACCCAATAATCGATTATAAAAATCGATTTTAACACAAAATAAACGATTTTCATATACACAATACACTTAAATATTATATTACAGTAAAAATAATAATAATTGGCGGCCACCGTGGTGTGGAGGTAGTGTTGTCGGCCTACCACACCAAAGGTCCGGGTTCGAGCCCTGGTACAGGTTACATCAAAAAGTGGTTTGAAAAAGTTTTTTCAAAACGGGGTCGCCCCTCGGCAGTGGTTTGGCAAACTCTCCGAGTGTATTTCTGCCATGAAAGGCTTCTCAGCAAAAATTCATCTGCTTTGTAGATGCCGTTCGGAGTCGGCGAAAAACCGTAGGTCCCGCCAATTTGTAGGAAAAATTTCAAAGCGGTACACCACAAATTGGAAGAGAAGCTCGGCGCAAAAATCTCCTAGGAGGTTGATGATATAACTGTTGTATATCGCGCCATATATATATATATAGATATAAAAATAATAAAAATCCTGCTCTTATTAAAATCGATGAAAAAATCGATAATTTAAAAATAGTCGATTAAAGTAAAGATCAATTATTTATTCACAATCCTAAATTTATATTTTTGTGTTCGTTTTTTATTTAGTTAATTTTATAAATATTAATTAGCACCACTATGAATGGAGGTCTAGATGCAAAAAAACCGATAATTCAAAAGGAATCGAAAAATAAATTTTTTATTCACAACACAATCGTAATCGTAACAAAAGTTGCAACTCCAAGAACATGGTCACCTTGAGCATAAAGTGTGCGCATAGTCCAGAGCATTTACTTTCACCACCACATAAACAAACAAACTTGTGGCGGCGACTACTTTCACCAACAACTAAACTAAAACTAAAACACTTTCTTTACGCCCTCGCACGGGACAGATGTTGATGAGCGTAGAGGGCTCTCTCTTAACTAATACTTGTGAATGCACTCGTACTTTCAATTACTTTCAATTACGTTGATTAAATTAATAAACATTGACATGTGGCCATGTTGGGGATAGAAATTGACGTTGGCGCTGTAAGCATTAAAAGCTTTTAAGAAGTTCAAAATTGGTTGGTCGGTAAACACTCAATGTGGAAACTTTAGATTTTATGACATCGAAACGCTTGTGGCGTGTGAGAAGATTTAATTTTTAGGTTAAATATTTTAGATTTTAATTTAATTTCGTAGGTGCTTTAGAGCTTAATGAGTATGATGGATTCTCTTTGGAAAGGAAGTCTTGAGCAAAGTAATTAGGAGATGAGCTAATTATGGAAGCTTTTAAAAGCTCTGCAACTAACGAATGGGGGCTGTTACACAATTTGAGGAAAAACTTCGAAGGCCGCATAGCAGACATCCATAGGGAATGTAGGCAGTGTCTCTTTTTTTAAGGCGACGTGACATCCTCATCGTATCAGATGTTCACCCGAACTGCCTATAGCCCCACCGTATCTAAAAATATGCTTCCACTGGTCTTCTACGTCTTAGTTTCGAATAACTTGTCTACTACATATATGTTGCACTCCGGGGGTGACATGTGTTGGTGGTGATCAAAAGTTTGATTTTGAGACCTCGAAACTAGTCATTATTGAGTCGCAGAGCTTTGTCCGATTTTGTTGCCGTATAATGAGCTTTTTATCGTGGAATGTGCTCATACAGCGGGACATTTTCAGAACGCAAAGAAGGTAGTCAACCTCTATCCAGATGGAATTTTTGATTGTTGGACCAAGGTATAATTAGTTGAATATCTCAGGTCGTTATACCCATCTGTTGGGAAGGAGCGTATTGGTAATTCAGATCCCGAACCTTGCGTCGACCTACGCAAAGCCAACATCTCTTCAAACACTATAACTTCTTTGCTAACACCCACTCGATGCAAGTTCCTGCGAAGCTCGCTCCTAAACATCTGTACCCAACAACCCGCTCTGCAGAAATGACTTGTTTTCAGAAGGATCTGGCTCATATCCACTGATGCCAAAGTTTGACTTGTTCGACCTTTACTCAATTGCTACATATCGAGAACTCCAAATGCGTGCAAGAAAAAAAATCACCAACAATTTCCACTTTGCTAAAGCTCAATTACAGTTCGAACGCAAAAAAGAGGCAAAAAGCGCAAACTTTGAACTTTAGTAACCTTTATGATGGCAATAAATCAAAACGAGAAAGACAAAACCCAAAGGAATAATAACATATAATAAAAACAACAACAAAAACAAAATGCACCACAAAAGAAGTAGTTAAGAACTCCCTACTTCATACATCAACTCAAGCTCAACAACTTCCGCTTCCGTGCAGCACCAGCTGCTTGCCGTACAACTTCTTTCACACGTTCCATAGCGCAGCCCTGCTATCATTCATTCATTTGTTAAATTATAGTACACATTTGTTTAAACCTTTTTAGCTCGACACACACACACACACACCGTTGGGGCAATTCGAACATTTCATACTTTGCTTAACTCATACATCAGTTGGCCTTAACTGCACTCAGGCAGCATATTTGTCTTTGCTTTGGTTTTGACTTTGCTTTGGCTCAATGCATTTTTCGCAGTTTTTTGTAAACGTCAAGTGACATTTGAGAAATGACAAAAGTCATTATCATGGTGACTTGACAGGCGACGTTCACCTAGCGTGTCCGGGTCATCATCGTAAGTACGTAGGTGAGTTCGCATCATAGTACTCGCCATATTCGTTGCAATCACCCTTTACTCGCTTACAACTCCCACATACACGCTGAGCGTACGACTCGTGCATTTAACTTGCCTTTGTCTGTGTTTAGCTTCGCTTCAGCTCAGCGTTGTATTTCCATTGTTTTGAACCCTTTCTTTATGCGCTGCATCATTTAACTTTTTGCACTCACTTTGAGTTATTGTTGTTGCTTTTTGTGACCCCAACCAATCGTTAGAGTAACGTTATTTCGTTGACATTTTTTTTGATGCATCCACGTTGTTCATCCGTTTTCGCACTCACTTGACCCTCAGGCACCCATGTGCGTTCCACATACACACAGTAACGCACATCATCAAACTTGTGCTTCAATCCCTTCCGGCAATTTGTGTTTTTCCTCTTTGCGCCATTTAACTTTGATTGCAGGTGTATTTGGCTACGTAGGGTTCACTAAAAGTTCCAGCTACTAGCGAGTTAGCGGGTTCGAGTGTCGTTTGAGACAACTGGAATCTACGACCCGATGGGCCTAAACAGGTCTAGCAGCTCACTACCTCAGTAACGAGCGCGGTGCTGTGCGAACTGCGCAGGCGACATCATAAGGTAGAAAGCCACTGAAAAGATCCAGATGAACCATTTAAGCAATATTGTTCCACCTCTTGTTGGGTGAAAGCACTGATTGGGTTCCAGTTCAGGGAGGGTCATATGAAAAATTTAAGTATTTTTTGCCTCCCGACATAGAGTTTCTTAGAACTTCATTCTCTTGCGGCACAGCAGGTACTTCATCATCTCTTTCGCACCTCCGAAGATTGCACTGCTACCGACAATTAGACTCATGTCCCAGCCATGCACGAACCTCGTTTGCCACTGAGCTATCAAGCGCCTTTAAACATCGCGCCAACTCAGCGTGGTGTATGATTTCACCATAGTACTTCCGATGGCCAGATGAGCTCCAAGTGTTGTTGTAAGTTGCAATTGTTTTTCCTCAAGAAGTGCTGCATCGTCCCTTTACTTTTGTCGCAGCCTATTCACGAACCCATATGTGTTAGTACATTTCGTAACAAGAGGATATCCGTCATTCTGACAACCAACATTATAGCCACACTTACAACTTGCAAGTTGAAGCTATTGTTTTGACATTTTTGTTATTGTTGTTTTTGCGCAGTTATAACTTCTTTCATTTCTGCTTTGAAACATTCGTTATTATTGTGTTTCATGTTTCTACGTTCCGTCACTCGTTTACTTTACCAGTTGCTGGCGTTTTCCCTTTTTTCATCTTGCACTTTTGACAAGTGTGGGAGTTTCTTGAATGCATTGCATACTTTTAGGTGCATTTCTTTGTTGCAAATGTTTTTTTTGTTATCTACCACCTACGACAGTTTTATGGTCACTGTAGTGTTGTCTAGTGTGCAATTGTTAGGGGTGCCGCCGTTAAGTATCATTGGCTGTTGATGAAATGTTTCACAAAGTTGCAACCATTGTTTCAACGCACTCATCTTTGTTCATGTCATCACTACTTATTGTTTTGCAACTACATATGTACACACATACATACATACATATGTACTTATACTCGTGCGTGTTAACTACTGTGGTAGCTCGTAGGAACCTTTAAGCACATGCCGTTAGTTCCATTGAAACTCAAGGTAATAAAAGTGAGCAGCTTTTTGTTTTTACCAAGCTATTGAAAAATTGAAAATACATCGCTTTAGCTATTCCCGGTCTCGCTTTAAAAAACGCCATGTTTCCCGCTCGGTTTCAATTTGGTTCCGATTCCACTTACTACTTAATTTTGTTTAGATTTCATCCTCGAGCTCAGTCCATGGCATCGTTTATTCTGATTATGGATTTCGGTCCAGACTCCGTTCAGATTTTATTTTCTATTCGTTATTGATTACATTTTTATTTGAAATAATTTTGCTATTCCACTTTCTGTTTCATTTCTGCTTGGTATTTTGACATTTTTATATTTGGGTTTCAACTTCAACTTCATTTTCAGTTCAGACTAGTTCCCTTAGGAGTTCATAGGTCCAGCTTAAATTTTAATTCCTGCATCGATTTACCCCATGTTCGGTAGCAGTTTAGATTTATTCCTATATTTCTATTTCGCTATTATTTTAAGTTCAACTCAATTTCCGAAGTTAACTGCTGTTTCGGTGTAAATAAACCTCCAGTTCCAATCTCATTTTGTTCCGAATTTAACAGTTATTACGTTTTCGGTCTCAATTTCACCATTTTATTTCGGTTTGAATCGGTTACGGGTTAGGGTTTTTTAGGTTTTCGCTGTGCTTTAAAATTAAGATTCATTTAATTTCAAATCTCGTTTCGTTTCAGCTCTAGCTCAGGTTCATGTTTCTCTTCGGGTTCCGCTTTGTTCTGTTTCCGATTCGATTTAAATTTCGGTTCCAATTACAATCTCATTTAAAGTTTAGGATTTGGTAATAGTTCAAGGATTTGCTTTCTGTTACAGTTCCCCCTATGGTTTCAGCTTCGTTCTTATTTTAGGTTTCAATTTCATTTCGGTCCCAGCTATGGTTCAGCGTTCATTTTTAGCTTCCGTTTCAGTTACTGCTTAATTTCTTCTCTTGGCTTTAATTTCATTTTTACTTTTGGTTTTGGCTTCACTTTCCCTTTTTGATGTCAATTTCATTTTCAAATTCAACTTCACTTTCAGTTACAGTGTCAGTTTATGTTTCAATTTCATTTCGGTTTTCTTTTCTAAATGACCATCTAACTGAGTGCGCGATTTTGGCCGCGTTTCGGTTTTAGTTCCACTTAGGTCTAGTTTTCGTTTTGGGCTTCAGTTCCAGTACCCCTTTTGTTTCATATTCCCTTTCATTTGCGCAGTGGTGTCAGTTTTCATTTTCGGTTCCAATTTTAGTTTCCTTTTTGACTTTGATTTCAGTTTCGTTCCACGTTTAAGTTTCAATTTCATTTGCCGCTTTGAGTTTCATTTCAGTTCAAATCTCCATTTTCATTTCGATCCCGTTTTATTTTTTAGTTTCAATGAAGGTCGGTTAGGTTTCTTGCAGCGCTACCTTTTCCAAATTTAATATCAGTGGAGGTTACGGTGTTATACCTCCCGACAATGATATCTTACCCGTTCCCTTCAACGGATTGACAACTAAAGCCTAATCTAAAATCTGCCAAACATAAAATGCAAACCTAAACAAAACATAACAGGAAAAGACCGAATTGAAGGACTCAATGATGTAGGGGAATTTACTACACCGACGGTGAGGTATATCTGTGATACGAAGGAACTAAAGTCCGCAGTTTTGAAGGGGTCAATCGAATCGCTACTCGCTACAGACGTGGCGAGTACTATAATATGCTTGCTTCGAGTCATAGCAGATGCAAAGTTCAGCCCAACCAACCAAGGCTAAGCCCCGCTATCGAGGTAAAAACTCGCATAACAAAACAATCAAACTATTTTTTTCGCCGGAACACCAACACCAAACCGTGCGAAAAATGCGATTAGTCTAGGTTCAGCTCGGGAGGAGTCGCAAAAGAACGACTAAGGACTGTTTGAGCATGTCCTATGGAGAGACTAATTGTACGAAAAGACTAACCATCTCTCCACTCAGACGGCTTTTTTTACTCCTATAAGTATGTTACAAAAACTAAAATTTACTTACACCCCCATAAGTATGCTAAAAAACAAAAATTTAATTATTTATACATATGTACATATCTATACTGAATTATAGGAGTTAAGTCACACGATTTTTGGCAGGGAAGCTTTTGTATGAATGTATGTGGAAAAACAAAAGTGCCTAAAAGTATGCAGCCTTTCGAATCACTGTTTCTTTAGATTTTTACCCATTGATGGTTATAATGTAAATTTCAAAATTCACTTTATTATTATTTAATGCAAGCACTGTTAACGCCTACTAACGCTAGAAGTACTAATAAATTGAAATAATATAAATAAAGTGCACGCCAAAAAGTATGCAACAATTTGTAGACATAAAACGTAACAAAAACCGGACTTATTTAGAAACAAAGCAGGCGTTGAAAATATGGCTGATAAACATGCTAGTCTCCCCTCCAATTTCAATGCTGCCCCCCTCCCCACTTCTTTCATGCCAAAACCGCATAGAGAGGGGATTTTTTCATAATTTTATATGAACTCATGTGTACCTACTGGTACAAAGTACTCGTATATGCTACCCTGCTTTAGTTAATGCATGGCGCATAATAAAATGCTTTTGAATTTTTATAGATTTTTTTTCTTCTTCGCTTTGCTGAAGGCGGAACTAAGTAAAAGGTGCTGGTAAACGCATTTTCGTGTCAAAACTAATTTAATGTGCCGGCTTGCTATGCGAGCTTAAGTGAAAAATGATGGCGGCAAATTGTTACATACACTTTCTAACACCCCCCACCCCCCCTAAAATAATTTTACTTGCGCCAATATGCAACCCTTAAAGTGTTAAATGCAAGTCGTGCTGTGAGGAAACCAAGAAAGCGTAGGCATTTGGGAGCTGCGGGTGTTTGCTGTTTATGGGTAAGCGCTAGTAAACATTCACACCTAATAAAATTATAATCACATTTTTTCATACAACTTTTTGTGATCTCTGACACGAGGATGGCAAAAGAAAAGTGTTGTTGGAAAGATGATGCGAGTATGTGTGGCGCCCATGTGAGCTTGCTCAGTGTGAGAAGTATGGCAGGAATTTCAGTGAAAATAAAAGATGCTTTTATCTGTGTTGGTAGAAGCACACACACACATCACAATTTTTCCTGGAAAAAAATTTTGGACTGAACTCGGAAGAGAGCGGTCCGCGACTAATCCTTTTAGGCTACAGTTGGCTATAATTCAATATACATTATATAGTAAATTTTTATTTGTTTAGCATACTCTTAGGGGTGTAGAACAGTTTCTTTTTTGTGGCATACTTATAGGTGCTAGAAGTAGCCGTTTAGTTAGAAAGTGGCTTACTCCTAACATAGACGTTCGAGTATAAATGTGTACATGCACAAACAAAAGTGCACCCTTCAACCCATAAAAAGTGATCAGAACTGACATCATTAGCTTCGTCCTTTGCGACTCATCCCCTATGCATTCTGGACTAATCGCATTTTTTACAGAGTTCATACACATTTTTGTATCCTTTTCATATTCCTTTACTGCTTATTGCTAATATTTGTTCGGCTGTGCCATAAAATTCAATTTAATACTTTTAATGTTAGCTTTCATAGCATATTTTAAGGCGCATTGACCTTTCATGTTGTTGTTGCTGCATGTTTAGGTTTTCTTTTTTATCAATCTCTTGAGACTTCATATGACTTGATTTATGACCAGAATATTAAGCTTGTTATTTGTTTGGTGCGTAGAGTGAGTTATCTTAATTTTGATAAGACGAAAAAAAAATGGGATTATAAGAGAAGTAGAAAGCTATCCAGCGTAGGAATTTCCATATATTCAAGCACATTAGAGTGGCTGAGTTATACGTTGACTTAATTATTTTCTTGCCAGCTATGGCTAACTACTTCAACAAATGTAAGAGGTTTCAACATTGCATTTGTATGAAAAATCTCAAGCGCCTAAAAGTATGCAACGGAGAAGCAATTTCAATATTATTAAGAAGTGAATGCGTTGAAACAATACTAACGAGCTTTTGGGTTAGCGCTACTCACTTCTTATACATAGTTTTAAACATTGCTAGTTGTCATGCTAGCAAATAAAGTGTATTATTGTTATGAGAAAAAAATGCGCCTAAAAGTACGTGCTTTCTCTTTTCGGGTTCAACCCGCTCCCCTCGTACGTTTTTAAAAATAAGGTTTTTAAGATAAGGTGATGTTGTGTAGAGTATTGATATACACGAAAAATGCAAACGAGAGTTTTGTTAAAGTGAAATAAACTGAAAGCATAGTTTTGGGAATTTTTGAGCTCTAAGTTTGTTCGCCCATCACTCAAATAACGCTCTCTGGAATTGAATGCAGTCTTCAGCAATGTATTGCTAGAAATCCAACTTACAGTTTAGGCACAATTTAAATGCCAGAAAATGGTTGACTGTGGCTGTAAACAGTGGTGGCAATAAATGTTGGCCTACAATATTTTTACACTTAATTTTCAAAATTTGTAATTATATTGAAATGTATGGAGTTCGAATTGGCTACTTTTTAAAATTCTTACACCAACATTATTTTGATCTGTGGGGACTGAGCAGACCCTTCTTCTTACTGAAATTATAGATTACCTAGGACAAAATATTGTGGAGACTTAATTCTTTTTCAACGACACCGACCACTATTCCGACAGGGCAGATGGCTGATTATCCTCGCTAAATATAGATGTTAAAATTTTGCTAATATTGCTCTAACTTAAATTTACCTCAACAAGCTAATCTGACCAAACAACAACAACGACCTAAGGCCACATAGTACGACAAAACGCGTTTTGTTGCTCACTTTAGTTTGTGTTAGCCCAGTGCACCGCAATATAGGCGTCATTTTAGTTGTTGGTAGTTGTTGTTTTTTGTTTACCGGTGTATGCCATTTCATAATACGACACCCGGTAGAGCCGCTTAATCACTTAAATATGGATTCAGTTGGATTAGTAAACAAGAGCCGCATGGCTACAATGAGCGTCCACAGACCAGCAGCTACCAAATGCAGGAGCAGTATGTTCCAAACTGTGTGGTTTGATGATTGTTGGTTGAATTTGAAAGAGAGTTTTAGAAGACTAGCGCTGGCTATTATTTTCCAACCATGCTACTGTTTGGTTTTTATGCGTAATTTTGTGGTTACGTAATTACGTTGGTTATGAGCTGAGGTGAAAAGCTAAGTTGAAGCTTAGTAGCTTGTTAGAGTGAACGGAAATGTATACTTATGGAGCGAAACGAAACCCAGCACAGGTTTTGTTGAGTTTCAAGGTATTCCGCAGGATGGGCATTGCTAGAATTCTTAGTACATGAAAGGACTTAGAGCCTATATAACTGTTAAATCACTTTCACGAGCTCGCCTAATAAACGAACTTTTGGCGTCTTATTTAAAAACTGTTTATTGTGGCACCGTTTTCCTCCGTTTAAGCTAATGTAGAGTCTACTTACCCTTCAGAGGGTTATAAGAAGCTACAGAGACTCCATTCTACAGTAGCTATCTCTTTTGATGTGAAAGTTCCCGATTTGGGATTTTCCAGATGTAAGCCTTTTATTAAAAATTCTTCATAAACCGATTGCGAATTACAAGCACCTACAAAGGAAAGGAAAATCACGAAAGAAATACCAATATAGGTTAAGTGGCTTAAACACTTGAGATGATTACGAGCCGTATATCAGGAAAATTAATCTTTGTTGATCGAGAGAGGCCTTTACTTCTCAGTAATAAGCAGAGAGAGAGATGTGAGACACACGTACATATAATTGCTTAATAAGATTACGCGAAAGATGAAGTGAGCAGAGAGTGTTATTGTTCAAATGTAAACAAATCTACTTTTGGGCAGGACAGCAAACTTTTAAATTAAATATTTAAATTTTTTGTGTGAAAGTAATGAATTAATGACAGAGAAATGCAAAGTAGCATTTAGTAGCATATCAGAGTGAGGTTTATTTATTTTATTGGCGCCTAATTGTATGCTAAATAAATTTCAAATGAATCAGAATTAAAATCATTAACCATAAATCACTTAATTATAGTTATGTTAAAAGGCAATTATGTAAATGCTTAAGCTGTTGTTCCAAACTTTTAGCAAAAAAAAGTTATGCCTAATTATAGAAAACACGACATGAATATGTGCTGGAAATTCCTAAAAACAGGCTACATAAATAGAAATAAATAGAAAAAAATAGAAATAACGAAATAATTTTTAAATTAAAAAAAAAATGAGTTATAAAATTTAATTCTCTAATCATCAACACTTAATAACTCCTGCCTAGCGAAACAATTTAAATTTTGAAAATACCAATTGCAAAACGCCTAAAATTATGCAACAAAAATGTGCACACTTTAAATAAGTATGAATTTGGTTGGATTTCATTAGTGAATACGAGCGCGCGCCATGAATTGTGGCTTGCCAAACGATGTGTTTTATGTGCGTACGTTGCATTCTTGTTGTGCATTCGTTTTGTTGTTGTACATGTCACTTTGACATTTGTTGCATTCTAATTATATAACATACATATATGCATTTATGTTTACATTTCGGTGCCGTTGTCGAAATTGTCACCATCCATAATTAATGTTATTTGCATTGTTGCAATTCCACATTTCCTACCTATGCGAGCATACATTTAGGCGCTTGATTGTATTGTCGTTGGTAACGCGCGTGTACCGCAGCCAATATTGCCATTGCTCTAACCAATGTTATTTTTAGTGTTAACCACTCACCGCAAAGCGTTCAACAATTGAATGTAAATTATCTAAATGTCAAGCATAAACCCAGTCGAGATTGAAATTGGGTAGAATCGATGTGGGGACGGAAATAAATTTAGTCCATAAACGATTTTTTTTAAGAAATTTTTCTGCTTCGGGATTCTATCAAAGCAAAATGCCACCAAGCTTGACCCAGAGTAATTTATACGAAACTAAGTGTTTTCAGCTGTAGTGTGTACATAGTTTTAGCCATTTTTTCAATCCATTGCTCAGATGACACTATTTACAAAAATTTATTAAAAATATATTGCTCTTTAATATAATCGATTTATTAAAAATCTTGTTTGCTCCTAGTAAAATCGATTAGAAAATCAATAAAAATCGACGTAAAAGCGTTATTCTTTTAATCGATTTAAGTATAAAAAGTCACAAATCGATTTACAGAAACGATAATTAAAAAAAGTCGGAATTCTAACCTGAAACCAAGTCATCAATTTTAGGTGAATAAGAACACATTCTACTTAGGCTACCGCCGACATTCTACTGTTTGCCTAGAATGTCTTGACCACATACTCAAATGTTACTTTACATAAATTTACGTTACATAAATTTAAATACATATTTTCAAATTCAACGATATATGTAACTTGTACATAACCATCACTCTAACTATTTAGTTATGCATTTTAGTTTTCCAATCAAAATAAAGGAACATTACCAGCATCAATCCCGCAGTGATTGATGTTATTAAAATTTTGCCGCTTCTCTACTTATTGCAGTTGGAATTTGAAATCATTATTTGGGGCGTTTAAATTTACATTTATTTATTGCGTATTCTATAAAAATTTGTTTGTTAGCACAACTTGCAAGTTTTGACATTGTAAAGCTGTAAACATTTGTTAGTGGTTTGCTAATCGTAGCAGTTAAGCTCAAAAGCTTGCAGATTTCAATAGCACGCGAACAGACCACACAGAAATGCGTGGGAAAATTTTAATGGTTAATTTTTCCATAACAGAGAGCCTTAAAGCCTCAAAATCAGAGTTTGATCTCCTTACATATGGTTCTAAAAAAAAAAAAATCATTTGATCACGGTCGTAGTTCACGAAAAATACGGAATTTCAATTTTAAAAGGACGAAGACTTAATTTTAACATTTCCAAATCACGGTATGTGTCTATGGTTGTGGGATGTTATAACGTTTACTCCAAACTTGGTTTGTGAATAAAATAGTTGACACAGGGTGACCTTACAAAACACACAAAATTTCTTCATACCACAATTATTCGTTTAACTGTATTAGAAAATGATGGTTCGTGCCAACTTGTGCTGCTGAAATCGATGTAATTTTTCGAAAGATAAATATATTTCATATTCACAAACAAAAAATAATAACCATTCACTTTTAAATTCCTGAAATTAAAAAGCAAATCGTTTAATTTTTCAATATTGATCCAAGGCCCAAACCTAACCTAAGAACTGAGGAATTATTACACTTGCACGATCTCAAAAAATATTTCGCTTTGCACTATTAACCCACTATTGCATATTTATTTTCAACTGCCTTAAATTTGTGGACCTGTATAATAAAAAGTTGCTTGTTGTTTTTAAATGTTTCTAAACTAAAAACGAATTATTTCAATTACCTACAACATATTTGAAATGATTTAGTAATTAGAAAGTTTTCCTATAAAAGGATTTGTGTGGTTATTTTAGTTTTACGGATTAGATTCTTAGGGCCACTTTCATAAAAGCCGGTTAAGCCTAATCGGTGATTAATTTGACAGCTAACCGTACAAAATACGTCAATTAAACTCCAGTTAGCGGCTACCGGCTTTTATGAAAGCGGCCCTTAATGGAAGAGTAAAACAAATACACGTGTTCACAACTTTATGTCGCCAGATGGCGGGGGTTGCACATGGATATAGTAAAGTGAATAGAAATAACAGTTCAGATGACACCGTTCTGTTAGCTTAATGGTTAGCAAAGCATGCCAAAATTCATCTAATAAATAAGTCTAGCAGCTTCAGAAATCGATCTATAAGAAACTATATGGGAGTTTTCTCTAAAAGTTTGCTTTATATTTTGAAATATCACCCAAATCGGTAATAAATAAATAAAATTGTAGCATTGAAGCTATAAAAATGTTGAAATATATTAAAATTTCAACACAAACTGAAACTCCGCATAAAAAATAATTACCGCATCCATTTTCTCCGTCGTTCCCTGTCTCATAGATTTCGTGTATGATCATTGAGAAGAGGTAATTATAATGCCCAACTTACGAAACAATTTTTGTCAAAGCTTTTTTAATGAAGTTCAGCATAGCTCAATCCAAAAGGGGCTGAAAGTGATAAAATGCCTAGGCACGTCTTCATCCATTATAAGCTACAGACAAAAATAATTGGAATTTTTATGTAATCATACGCTTACTGTGGAACCTTGGAGCGAATAACAGGCTTCAAATGTTTTGTCACATGCCGAACTTCTAGTTGGACTTTAAAAAATTGATCACGTGACTATGGAAACGAAACGAAATTTTCTACATAGGATAAAGGGGTGTGGTCCTATCTTAGCACACTTTTTGTTTCAATTCATCGCGCGAAGGAAAGGAAACACAATTTACTTAAAATCTCTACTTAATTAAACAAGAAATTTTAAATGTTGGCTAATCATATTAAACTAAGATTTTAGCTAAAAAGAAAAGTACGGGGGTCCTCTTCTCAAAAAAAATTTTATTGGTTGGTGGTATGAAGAACTTTTTTATGTTTTTACACGGTCACCCTGTTTCAAATATTTTATTCACAAACCATAGCAGCAGGCGCGTAGCCAGAAAAAAATTTCGGGGGGGGTTTTGGCCAAAGTGTCAGTAAATAAGAATTACCCATAAATACACATATATTTATATTTTCACATATTACATATTTATACTTTTATTTATTTGAAATTTTCCTCTTTCTACACGGCTAAAAATTTGAGCCTAAATTTTAAACCATTCATTGGTTTGCACAATTTTTAAAACTTTTTGGTAATAAATTCCAAACCTTTCTCAATTTTTTGCGGTTTAGATTTAAAACTTAACCGGGATAAACAAACACTGTACTTTTCGCACAAAAATCATAAGTGCGCCGTAGCTCAGTAGGTAGAGCTTGCGCACTGATTTGGGGCACGTCGGTTCGAGACCTAACATTTTTTAAAAAAACATAAAAAATTGTTAACAACATTTTCGGTATAAAATTTAAATAATTTTTATTAGGCGCATTTCTATGACAACCGGCGTAAATTTAATTCTAAACCAAATTTGGTCATGCACCTAGACCAGTATGTCTGCGTTCAAAGGGTTTTTTTGGAATATCCAGTAAAATTAACTTCTTTAGACTAATTTAATTATTTTTGAATGAAAGTATGTGCAAATACATTATGAAACTTCTGCAAATCAAAGTTCAAAAGTTTGTGGAAAATTCATGAAAATTTAAGAAATCTCGAAAAAATTTAATCGAAATTTCTAACTTTCTCATAAAATTTTTTTGATTTTTTTCCAGTATGCAGTTTTGCTGCTCGTTCAGTTGTCAAAATCTGACCAAGAGCATTTTCTTCAATATAAAAATATTACGCTTATAAATTTGTATGGAAGATAATGCACTTGGCTAGAAAAAAAATTGCCAAAAATCGAGTAATTCTTCTAGCGGCTTAAGATTGCTATCTTTGTTCACTTTAATTGAACGGGCCACAAAACTGCAAACTCGAAAAAATTTAAATATTTTTACTAAAAAGTTAGAAATTTTTATGAAATTTTTTCTAGTTTTCTTGAATTTTCATGAATTTTCCACAAAGTTCTTAACTTTGAGTTGCAGTATTTTTATTGTTTTTTTGCACATTCTTTCATACAAAAATAATGAAATTAGTCAAAGGAAGTTAATCTTACTGGAAATTCCAAACAACACTTTGAACGCAAACATACCGGTCTAGGTGTATATGTAGCCCCAAAAAGTTTTAAATCTAGGCTAAATCTTTTGGCCGTGTACAAAACAATATTTATTTTTATTGTTTGTTTTGAAATTTTGTGTAGGATTTCTTCAGGCTTTAGCAAGAAGTAAATAGTTGTCGCTTTATTTCTTGAAGACAAACTGAAGCTTCGGAAAAATAAAAACAAAAAATATAATGAAATAACATTGAAATTCATATAAAAAGCGGAAAATTGCAATTATTCAACATGCAAAATGGAACGTCAACATTTGTTGGCTATTCATGACAATTTCATAGTCAAGAAATACTTGAAAATATTTCTTAAGCATTTTCTTTTCAACAGCATACCGTGCTTTCTTTTAAACGTTTTCAATCTTTTTTTGCCAAATTAGCGTCACTTTTTAGTATCACCTCACAAGTATAAGTACAATTTAATTGTTACTTTCTCTGATAATTCAATACGACTGCGTTGTGTACAGCTTAGTAATTTTTGGAAATTTTTTTTAACTTCTTGTTCATTTTTTTGGTTAAACCTTTGGCAACGAGGGAAACTCAGTTTTACGATTTTTGCCCGCTGTATTCATAGCTCGAAAAGCAGTTAGTTTGGCGCGAATTTCTTAAAGGGCCAAATGAGTGAACCGTTGCAGGAATTTAGTTGTGACCTCTCAGGCTTGCTCTGACAATTGATTAGCGACTACCTATAACTTCTCTCAGTCTGAAATATTATTTAATTTTATTCTTTCGTATTTTCATTATTGCTATTAATGCTAATTTCTTAACAGGGGTTTTAAAGGTGAATAGAGTAATTATTCTAGTACAGACGTATATTTTTTAATTTTCGGAAATTTCGGGGGGGTTTGAACCCCCGAAACCCCCCCCTGAATACGCGCCTGCATAGCAGGGCTGTGGCAGTAAGCGGAAAAAGCCAAACTCAAGTTTGGAATAAGCGTTCGGACTCGCACAACCATAGACAAACCATATATTTAAAATTTACAATGACAAACATGAAATTACATATGTTTATTTTAGAATCATGTTTAAGTAGATAAAGCTCAATTTTAACTTGAGTATGATTATGGGCCACTATACATAAATATATTGAGATTCATTTATTTCGATTCGTTCATGCCATTACCACCAAGCGTTAAACGAAGAATTATAATTCTTTGGATCACAAATTTCAACTTTTTTTCTGCACCAGAGACGCCATAGTGAAATTCCTATGTAAAATCACCTCCTAATTCCGAAAATCAAAGTTATTTTTACTTGAATGGTACCGTTTTTGAGATATTTACGATTTACCGTTATTTCAAAAAACAAAAAAGATGGCTCCACTTAATCGTGTATATCTCAAGAACAAATTGAGCTATTCGAAAACGCTTATAAAATTTGAAAGCTTATAAAATTTACCATAATCAGTACATACAACACTTTTTCTAGGTCCTGCAGATTCAAACATAGTGAACAATCATTACGGATTTTTAAAAATTTTTTTGTATAAATATAAAAAAATTTGTACTTTGCGAGGAAGCATCTCGAAAACTTTTTGTTTTTTTGCAGATATTTTTTTTTACAAAAAAAACAAGCTATCAGTGAACAAAATCGATGAACTAATACAAAAGTTATAAGCATTCAAGTAAATATATCCATTTAATGCTTAAGTACCCTACTGGTACATACATACATATGTGTTAGTATTCGTATATCAGTTAGTTAGCAGGTAGATTTTCGAAAAGTTATTAGATACAAAAAGCTGTTAGTGTCGTTTTCTCAAACCTAGGTACATTTTAAACAAGAGCATATTTTTGAGGCAGGTAGTGTTTTCTTTGTAGAACTAGGGAACCTTTTTGTTTAGGTAGGCTTGAATTTTTACTGGATCTAAGTATAAATAAGAGTACATGCGCCTTGTTACTTCATAATATCTGCAAGGCTCGCCGGATACTGTTCAGTTTATAACCCGTCATTTACTTAAAAATAAAAAATGAATAGAAGGGAGGGGAGGCGAGAGTTTGAGTGTACAAATGATCCAGATATGTTCTGTTTCATCTGCGGTCAATTTATTGTTAAAAGTATGAGACGTGTGTTTTCAAATTCTTTGAAAGTTACATACTATAAGTGTTTTGGAATTGAGCCTAGAAACACCATGGACACCGAACACTGTGTGCACCACATGCCGAGTCGAATTGATTTCTTCGGAAACCGGAACAAAAAGGTATCTTGTAAAAATTAGGAATTTGTTCCCTTTTAATGCATAGCTGACTAATTTCTGAAACTATCTATTTAGGCGACGTGTGAAATTTATTACACCAATGAAGTGGAGGGAACCAACTTGCCATTCAACGGACTGATATATTTGTACTACAAAAGTACTTGGGGTTGGAAAGTCCAGAAAAGAACTAATTTCAACAGAAGCGACATTGCCAGAATCAAATTTAACTTTAGTTCCGGCTCCAGTTTCATTGTCAACAGTAGTATCTGATTACGCGGCATCATGTTGTACTGAATTTCAAACGGAAAACGAAAGAAATTCTTTGCCACAAGCACAACTCAATGATTGGATAAGGGATTTGGAATTGTCAAAGGAAAAGGCCGAACTACACGCCTCTCGAATGCAACAATTTAAATTTGTTTCATCCGATGTTAAGGTAAAATATTATAGAACTCGTCACGAAGAATTTTCCAAGTACTATATGAAGGAGGACAGTGTTTGTTACTGCAAAGACATTGCTGGTCTATTCAAACAATTTGGTGAACCATATGATTCAAAAGAGTGGCGATTGTTCATAGACGGCAATAAATTAAGTTTAAAGGCCGTATTATTGCATATTGGCAACCAAAAGCCATCTATCCCGATCGCGCATGCAGTAAATACGAAGGAAACATATGAGATAATGCAAAAATTGCTCAAGTTAATCAAATACGAAGAACATGATTGGAAAATATGTGCCGATCTTAAAGTCGTTGGAATGCTATGTGGTCAACAAAGTGGATACACAAAATACTGTTGCTTTCTATGCAAATGGGATAGCCGAGCTCGTCAAGACCACTACATCATAAAGGATTGGCCAGAACGAATCGAGTTTCAAGTTGGGGTAGATAACATAAAATACTCTCCACTTATAAAGAAGGAAAAAATAATTCAACCTCCGCTCCACATCAAGCTCGGCCTTATCAAAAACTTTGTGAAGGCTTTGGACAAAGAAGGCGAAGCTTTTCATCATTTGAAGACAATCTTCCCAGAGATTTCAGAAGCAAAAATAAAGGAAGGCATTTTTGTGGGACCGCAAATAAGGAAAATGATGACCAATAACCATTTCAAAGAACTATTGTCACCAGTGGAGGCAGCAGCGTGGGATTCTTTTGAAAAGGTCGTTACTTCTTTTTTAGGCAAACACAAAAGTCCTAACTACGAGATGATAGTGAACGACTTAATCAAAAACTATGCGGAAATGGGTAAATAAAAAAAATATTATAATAAATTATATATTACATAAATTTACATGAGAATATATAGCCATAAATCTGAATTCATCGTCCAGTTCCGAACAAACAAGAACGGGAAAAATATAAACAAAAAATTTGTTCTGAATTGAAAGATAAATCCAGCCTAAGAAAATTATATACTAATGTGTCATTTATGTCTTTATCTAATTTACTTTTTTATTTTCTTTCAGGAGTAAATATGTCTTTAAAAATTCATTTCTTACACTCCCACTTAAATTTTTTCCCGCAAAATCTTGGCGACGAAAGTGACGAGCATGGCGAAAGGTTTCACCAGCAAATGAAAGTGATTGAAAGTCGGTATCAAGGATTCTGGGATGTCGCTATGATGGGCGACTACTGTTGGTTTCTCATAAGAGAAACCGATCCTAATCTAAATAAGCGTCAAAACAAGACACATAACTTTTTCAATTATAAAATAAGATCATAGAGTTAAGACAGAACCATATGTACATATGCTATTATTTGTAGGGTACTTAAGTATTAAATGGATATATTTACTTGAATGCTTATAACTTTTGTATTAGTTCATCGATTTTGTTCACTGATAGCTTATTTTTTTTGTAATAAAACAGAGCTTAGAGGGGGGAAAAATATCTGCAAAAAAACAAAACGTTTTCGAGATGCTTCCTCGCAAAGTACAAATTTTTTTATATTTTTACAAAAAAAATTTAAAAAATCCGTAATGATTGTTCAATATGTTTGAATCTGCAGGACCTAGCAAAAAGTGTTGTATGTACTGATTATAGTAAATTTTAACAGCTTTCAAATTTTCCAAACCGTTTTGGAAGAGCTCAGTTTGCTCTTGAGATATACACGATTAAGTGGAGCCATCTTTTTTGTTTTTTGAAATAACGGTAAATCGTAAATATCTCAAAAACGGTACCATTCAAGTAAAAATAACCTCGATTTTCGGAATTAGGGGGTGATTTTACATAGGAATTTCACTATGGCGTCTATGGTGCATTTTGGCTGTAAACCAATAATAATAATTAATAATTATTAATGATAATGACTGCTAGATATAAACAATTTGTATGCTCTCTTATAATTAACCATAAATAAGCGCTACTAAGATTTTTCGCGCAAGTGTAGCTATTTTTGATTTTGTAAGGTTAAAATGAGCGAATTCCTATGTAATATTGCTATATAAACACGAACGGAAACAAACTGCTTCAAACTAAAATCACAGCTTCTGTTGTTTCGTGCAGTAATAATGAAAACTCCGGCTACTCTTTTCTTTGCGGCTTGCGGTAAGTCCTTGAGTTTAGTAAACAAATTTTTCAACGAACTAAAATTAGGTCGATAGATTAAGTGTAATGATCTTATAATAATTTGTAACTTTACTTTTTCTTTTTATAGCATTCCTGCTCATCAGCCTTATGCCTAGTTTTACGACAGCAAAACCAGATTCACCGCCATTTGTTGGTCGATTTGGTTCAAGTCGATATGGCAGATAATTTTTCTAGTATGAGGTATTAAAATTCAATTGTAATCAGTGTAAACTGTTGAAATAAAAATACCTGCTAAATAAATAAACATGTCCAGAACATTGCAAATTGGTTTGGTTTTTTTTTTAATTCGGAGGAACTTTTGTGTTTATTTCTATATCAGCCTAGGCCTCCTTTTTATCCCATATCTATTTGGGACGTTGTTTAAGTAATTTAGTATTATCAAAAGGCAACAACATATCGACCACCTTATAACAAATTCACAATAACCACACCACAATGCGTGCAATCAGCTGATTTTGATCATCTCCAGCTACCACGTGTTCAATCAGTAAGCAAATTTTTTCAGAAGTGATACAATTTTCCGAGTTTCGGTATTCAGCTAAAATTTTACTTATTAAACTAAAATTATTTTAAGAGTATTTTTCTATTTTGTGCTAAGTGGTGACGTGAGTGAATAAAATAACGATTTTGTTAGAGAAAACCTAATTTAGATTTACAAAAACGAAAGGCTTTCTCACGTTCCCATTTGGGAACATGGGTCACTTATTGTTTCAAAATTGTAGAAATTTTCTTGTTATCGTTTTATGCTAAAATAATTTAAAGCATGCTCAGCCAACGAGCTTAAAAACTTCATGAAATTGTAATGGTTACTCTTTTCGCCGGATGGCTGGGGGTTGCCCATGGATATAGTAAAGTAAATAGAAATAACAGTTCAGATGACACCGTTCTGTTAGCTTAATGGTTAGCAGAGCATGCCAAGATTACTCTGGTAAATAAGTCTAGCAGCTTCAGAAATCGATCTATAAGAAACGGTATGGGAGTTGTCTCTAAAATTTTGCTTTATATTTTGAAATATTAAATCGGTAGGTAAATAAGTTTTTTCTCAATATCTCGACAATTGAGCCACCTAGCGAGTAAATAAAAAAAATCTAAAAAAAAATGTTGCCAGTATAACTTTTGGGTATGCAGACTAATTAAAGTTTTGTGTAAGTAAGAATTCGCAGAATTTTCAATATTTTTATGCCAACGCCTGCAGAAAGTAAATACTGTACGGAGAAAAATTCTCAAAATCCAGGGGAAATTTTATCTACTTAAATTAAATGAGCGATAAAACGGCGTCTTTCTAAAAACTCTGTCCAAAAATATTCAAATTTTGATGTAACTTTTTAAAAGTTAAATTAACTTAGCTAAATTAACTTAGCTGGCATAGTTATTAAAACTCGAATGCTGAGTGGAAGATCACCCTATTTTAAAATTTTTTCAGAAAAAGCACACAGGGTTTTTTTTGAAGAACACCCTATCTCAAAATGAGTTTCAAAAATTCTCTGCTTGAACGAAAATTTTATATTTTTGGCTCATATAGGGCGTGTTCTAAAATGGAGCGTTTCTAAAAAAATTCTTATATTTATTTTAATGTTACAACCATATTTTATTCCGGCAAACGATATCCAATTAAATTTCACCACTATTATATTGAACACAACTGTATATGTTTGTAAACAGAAGTCATATGTACACAAAAAATGAAAACAATGTGACATCCCCAGTGCCTAAGGCGAATTCCTCCAGGAAGAACAAGCAATCAAATGATCGGAAGATGCCACCTTCTATTAATTCGCATCGAGCTGTTGGCTGTAATGTATGTAATTATTTTCAGTAACAAATTTATATTGGTAACAAATTCAGAACAGGGCTGTTAAACTGAAAAGTTAAAAAAATAAATAAAATTGTAGAATTGAAGCCATAAAAATGTTAAAATATATTAAAATTTCAACACAAACGTGAAACTCCGCATAAAAAATAATTACCGCATCCATTTTCTCCGTCGTTCCCTGTCTCATAGATTTCGTGTATGATCATTGAGAAGAGGTAATTATAATGCCCAACTTACGAAACAATTTTTGTCAAAGCTTTTTTAATGAAGTTCAGCATAGCTCAATCCAAAAGGGGCTGAAAGTGATAAAATGCCTAGGCACGTCTTCATCCATTATAAGCTACAGTCAAAAATAATTGGAATTTTCCAATTTATTTTGCGTTATGTAATTCTACGCTTACTGTGGAACCTTGGAGCGAGGAACAGGCTTCAAATGTTTTTTCACATGCCGAACTTTTAGTTGGGCTTTAAAAAATTGATTACCTGACTATGGAAACGAAATTTTCTATACAGGATAAAGGGGTGTGGTCCTATCTTAGCGCACTTTTTGTTTCAAGGAAAGGAAACACAATTTACTTAAAATCTCTACCTAATTAAGCAAGAAATTTGAAATGTTGGCCAATCATAGTCATATTAAACTAAGATTTTAGCTAAAAAGAAAAGTACGGGCGTCCTCTTATGAAAAAAAAAATTGTATTGGTTGGTGGTATGAAGAACTTTTTTATGTTTTGCACGGTCACCCTGTTTCAAATATTTTATTCACAAACCATAGCAGAGCTCTGGCAGTAAACGGAAAAAGCCAAACTCAAGTTTGGAATAAGCGTTCGGACTCGCACAACCATAGACATAAACCATAATTTTAAAAAGAGGATTTCGTATTAGACATAAAATGTGTTTAAAGTGGACTATGACAGATATAAAATTATGTTCATTTTAGAATCATGTTTAAGTAGATAAAACTCTATTTTAATATGACTATGATGATGGGCATTTATTGAGATTTATTTATTTCGACCCCTTTATGCCATTACCACCAAGCGTTAAACAAAGAAATATTAACGATAATGACTGCTAGATATAAACAATTTGTATGCTCTCTTATAATTAACCATAAAAAGCGCTACTAAGATTTTTCGCGCAAGTGTAGTTATTTTTGATTTTGTAAGGTTAAAATGAGCGAATTCCTCTGTAATTTTGCTATATAAACACGAACGGAAACAAGTTTGTTCAAACTTAAATCACAGCTTCCGTTGTTTCGTGCAGTAATAATGAAAACTCCGACTACTCTTTTCTTTGCGGCTTGCGGTAAGTCCTTGGGTTTAGTAAACAGAATTTTCAACAAACTAAAATTAGATCGATAGATTAAGTGTAATGATCTTATAATAATTTGTAAATTTACTTTTACTTTTTACAGCATTCCTGCTTGTCAGCGTAATGCCCAGTTTTACGGCAGCAAAACCAGATTTACCGCCATTTGTTGGTCCATTTGGTAAAAGGGATTGATCACTTGTGTATATGGCAGATAATTTTTCTAGCATGTGGTATTAATAATTCATTTGTAATCAGTGTGAACAGTTGAATTAAAAATACCTGATAAATAAATAAACATGCCCTAAACATTGCAAATTGGTTTGGTTTTTCTTCATTCGGAGGGATTTTTATGTTTATTTCTATATCAGTCTGGGCCTCCTTCTTATCCCATATCTATTTGGGACGTTGTTTAAGTAATTTAGTATTATCAAATTGCAACAACATATCGACCACCTTATAACAAATCCACAATAACCACACCACAATGCGTGAAATCAGCTGATTTTGATCATCTCTAGCTACCACGTGTTCAATCAGCAAGCAAATTTTTTCAGAAGTGATACAATTTTCCGAGTTTCGGTATTCAGCTAAAATTTTACTTATTAAACTAAAATCATTTTAAGAGTATTTTTCTATTTTGTGCTAAGTGGTGACGTAAGTGAATAAAATAACGATTTTGTTAGAAAAAAATTATTTAGATTTACCAAAACGAAAGGCTTCCTCATGTTCCCATTTGGGAACATGGGTCACTTATTGTTTCGAAATTGTGGAAATTTTCTTGTTTGCGTTTTAGGCTAAAATAATAGAAAGCATGTTCAACCAACGAACTTTAAAATTTCATAAAGTTGAAGGTATTCGGAGGAATTTTTCGAAGAATTGGAACTAGACGAAGAGTTGCATCTAGATCCCGAGAACCTGACAAATTTCGAAGATATCGATGAGGACAATCTTGAGCAAGTTAGAGAACTAAAGGGTAAACACTACACTTAAGTAGATGTATCCGAATTCGAACCAGGTCATCCTCCTAACCGCTTGAAGTAGGAAAATATGCCCACAAAAAAAACTACACGATATCGTTTTCATCGTCAGAACGGCTGCCGACATTTGTGCGAACATTGCGTTCTGGACTGGTTGCTTGAAGTTACTTGCATACAAATTCTAGTCTTTCAGACCCGAAAATACTTTGAGGCTCAGTCCGCACACTCAATGAAAACAGGGCAATCACGAAATATGTTTTAGCCGCTACTCCTTATGCTAGAACCAGTATGAATCATTTGGTTTAGCCATTCTTTGTATAATAACACATGAGATGAGAAGATCTTCAATTATTCACTGAAAATTGTTTTGCACACAAAGAACTTTTAAAACTCTATTAGGTACTACGTGACTGAGATAAATGAAAAACTTATTGTTTCACACTATAATGAAGATATCGGCGCTAAATAATGAATTTGCTAATTACTTTCTATTGTCAAAACTCTATTGCGAACCTTTGAGCCGAGAAAGCGTGTACGGATATTCCTTTTCTTTGTTAACTTTTTGTTATATGCAAATTTGATTGTAATTTTGCTATATAAACACAGACGAAAACAAACTGCTTCAAACTTAAAGCACAGCTTCTGTTGTTTGGTGCAGTAATAATGAAAGCTCCCACTACTCTATTCTTTGCGGCTTGCGGTAAGTCCTTAAGTTTAGTAAACGGATTTTTTCAACAAACAAGAATTAGATCGATATATTAAGCGCAAAGACCTTATAATAATTTGTAACTTTACTTTTTCTTTTTACAGCATTGCTGCTCATCAGCGTAATGCCTAGTCTTACGACAGCAAGTAAACATTACGGTAGGGGTGATCCTTTTTTTCCAGCACGGGGTTGATCACTTGTGTATATGGCAGATTATTTTTCTAGCATGTGGTATTAATAATTCATTTGTAATCAGTGTAAACAGTTGAAATAAAAATAAACATGTCCTGAACATTGCAACTTGGTTTGGTTTCTTTTAATTCGGAGGGATTTTTATGTTTATTTCTATATCAGTCTGGGCTCCTTCTTATCCCATATCTATTTAGGACGTTGTTTAAGCAATTTAGTTTTATCAAAGGGCAACAACATATCGACCACCTTATAGCAAATCCACAACGACCACACCACAATGCATGCAATCAGCTGATTTTGATCATCTCTTAGCTACCACGTGTTCAATTAGCAAGCAAGTTTTTTCAGAAGTGATACAATTTTCCGAGTTTCGGCATTCAGCCAAAGTTTTAGTTGTTAAACTAAAATCATTTTAAGAGTATTTTTCTATTTCGTGCTAACTGGTGACGCGAGTGAATAAAATAACGATTTTGTTAGAGAACACCTAATTTAGATTTAGAAAAACGAAAGGCTTTCTGATGTTTCCATTTGGGAACATGGGTCACTTATTGTTTCAAAATTGTGGAAATTTTCTTGTTTGCGTTTAGGCTAAAATAATATAAAGCATGTTCAGCCAACGTGCTTTAAAACTTCATAAAATTTTCGAAGAACTGGAACTAGACGAAGAAATTGCGGTGGACATAGTGCAATTGCAAGGAAAGGATTTGTGTGCTTATTTTAGTTTTACGGATTAGATACTTAATAGCAGCGTAAAACAAATATACGCGCACACAATTTTATGTCGCCAGATGGCGGGGGTTGCACATGGACATAGTAAAGTGAATAGAAATAACAGTTTAGATAACACCGTTCTGTTAGCTTAATGGTTAGCAGACCATGCCAAGATATCTCTGATAAATAAGTCTAGCAGCTTCAGAAATCGATCTATTAGAAACGGTATGGGAGTTGTCTCTAAAATAGGGATGGCCAAAAAAGATCGGTGTTTAAGAAAACCTGTTTTTTCTATTCGCGGTTTCGGTTTTTTCGACCTTTTTATCGCAACTGTCTTTAATCGATCTTTTCTCAAAAAAACCGAACTATCGACTTCTATTCCATTGAATTGTACATATTGAATTATTTTTCGCTATAAGTGATGGCCCCGCATCTAAAAAAGACCACTTTGGCAATATTTTGATGAAAAAGGGAATAAAGAAGTTCTATGCAAGCTGTGTGGAACTGGGAGGTGACACGTCCAACTTAAAAGGACACCTCCAGCACAATCATGCCGGTTGGGATAGAAATTATTTACCTTGTAACACCAACAAGAGCTCCGATGATGTGTTGTGTTGCGATGATTCTAATTCGAATGAAGAAGTCAGAACTGTTGATAGGCAGCCATCAATTCCAGACAAGTTTTTGAAAACAGGTGTACTGGGCCTTTTTTGAATTCAAGCACCCACATTTACATATATATATTACTACAAAAAAGTATTGCCTTTTTCAGAATTTTTCACTTTTACAAATTTGATTTAACTGTATTAACTTGAACTGAAAAATAAATATTTGTTGAATTAAAACTTCTTGAGTTCTTTTAAAAATTTAGAGAGAAGAACCCTGTAGTAAGTATCTACATTGTTGTATTTCTATAAAGTTTCTTTTCGAAGTTTAAAATTGTGCCAGTTTTTCGAAAAACCGGTTTTTTCGTTTCCGGTTTTAAACTTTTCAACTTTGGCCATCCCTACTCTAAAATGTTGCTCTATTATTGAAATTTCATTCAAATCGGTAGGTAAATAAGTTTTTTCTCAATATCTCGACAATTGAGCCACCTAGCGAGTAAATATAAATTTATTTATGAACAGTGTAAGTAATCTTTTTCGGAAAAAGATTGGAAAGATGGGACTTTTATTTATTGAATTTGACAATGTTTCTAATTTTAACCACAACAATATATACATATCTGTATATAATCTATATTGTTACATATATAAAACTAAGTTGTGTTAGTTACACCATCTATAACTCAAGAACGGCTGAAACGATTTGGCTGAAAATTGGTGGAGAGGTAGTTGAGAACCAGGAAACGGACATAGGATACTTTTTATCCCGTTTTTCCTTTTTTCGAAATAGCGCCAAAATGTGGACCAGGGGTGACCCTAGAATATATTCGTACAATATATGCATCAAGTGAAAGGTAGTTTCAAAAATAAGTAGGTTAAGTTCTATGTGTGAATGCATCTTCGAAATTCCGACCAAAATGTAGACCAGGGTATCAAATAAAACGTGTTAATAAGAGTTTTAATAGGAAATGGGGCTTAGTTCTATAGCGAATGCGTTTGTGAAAACGTGGAACGAACGAGGCATATAATCGAGATTTGGAACGGGAAAGTGAATATGACCCTCAGGAATTAAATTTAGCAGTGCAAACGAATGTACCCCTACTGAATCAGGCGCAAAGGTATGTTTATGATACGCTTATGAAGGCAATTGATGATGGAAATGGTGGTTTATATTTACTGGATGCCCCTGGGGGAACTGCTATGACATTCCTCCTATCATTAATTTTAGCCACTGTTCGTGAAAGATCCAACATTGCGGTTGCAGTAGCTTCTTCGGGAATAGCAGCCTCATTATTAGAAGGGTGTCGTACGTCTCATTCTGCCTTAAAATTGGCGTTAAATTTTCAAAATGTTGAGGAACCGGTATGTAGTATTGCAAGAAACTCAGCAATGGCAAAAGTTTTATCAGCAACAAAGATCGTATTTTGGGACGAATTTACGATGGCGCATAAACGTGCATTAGAACCACTTAATAGAACATTGAAAGATTTACGCAATGACCCAAGACCTTTTGGAGGCACAATGGTTTTACTGTCTGGCCATTTCCGCCAAATACTGCCAGTAATTCCAAGGTCAACGGCTGCCGACGAAATAAACGCTTGCCTCAAATCATCTCATCTTTGGCGATAGGTGAAGAAACTTCAGTTGACAACAAACATCAGAGTTGCATTGCTGAATGATACATCCGCTGAAGACTTCGCTGAGCAATTGCTGAATATACATATGTAGGTAATGGTAGAGTACATTTCCTCTAAATTTTTGTATCATTGTCTCATCAAAAGACGAACATATCAAAAAAGTCTTTCCTCCTATTATTATTTCAAACTTCAACAACAATAAATGGTTGAGTAAGAGAGCAATTTTGGCGGCTAAGAATAAAGATATAGATGACCTGAACTATATAGTTCAGAATCAGACCATTGGAACAATGCATTCATATAAATATATTGACAGTATAACAAACGAAGATGAACCCACCAACTATCCAATTGAGTTTTTAAACTCATTGGATGTGCTCGGACTACCACCGCACAACTTGCAACTAAACGTTGGCTCAGTAGTCATCATGCTTCGAAACATAAAATAATCAAAACGGTGCAACGGTACGCGTTTGGTTGTAAAAAAATTAATGAACAATCAATCAATTAACAAATTACAAAGCCAATCCTTGAAAGTTTGTGGTCTGAATCTCGAGAATCAATGTTTTACCCATGGTCAATTATATGTGGCATGTGCAAGAGTCGGAAGACCATCGCGTTGTTTGTTCTTGCGCCTGATAAAAAAAAAAATTTCGTGTATCACAAAGTGCTTAAGTGAAGAAAACAAGAGATTCTAAAAAATAATAGTTAAAATATGTACTAGATATCTTTTATTTATCCTAACCATAATAAACAAATGAACTTGATAAAATAAAAAATTTACTTAATTATTATCACGAAGAAGGAACAAAATTCGCTGGGAGATAATAACAAATTATTTTCAGATAAGCAGGTAAACCAAACTTAAGGCAGAACAACGTCTGCCGGGTCTACTAGTATATAATAGAAGTGAAATTAAGTTGGATAGATATCGTTTGACGGAATGGGGAGAAGTTCTGTTTTTAATAATTTTTATCTCAAATGTAGCAAATAACATAAAAAATTAAAACAACTTGACATCACCAGTGCCTAAGGCGAATTTCTCCAGGAAGAACAAGCAATCAAATCATCGGAAGATGCCACCTTCTATTAATTCGCATCGAGCTGTTAGCTGTAATATATGTAAATATTTTCAGTAACAAATTTATATTGGTAACAAATTCAGAATAGAGCTGTTAAACTGAAAAGTTAATGAATAAATAAAATTGTAGCATTGAAGCTACAAAAATGTTGAAATATATTAACACAAACGTGCATGAAAAATAATTACCGTATCCATTTTATCCGTCGTTCCCTGTCCCATGAGTTGTTAATAGAGTAACATCAAATTAGATTCCGTGTATGATCATTGAGTAGAGGTTTTTATTATGCCCAACTTAGATAACATCTGTTGTCAAAGCTTTTTTTTAATGAAGTTCAGCGTTGCTTAAACCAAATGGGCTGAAAGTGATAAAATGCCTAGGCACGTCTTCATCCATTATAAGCTATAGACAAAAATAATTGGAATTTTCCAATTTATCTTGCGTTATGTAATTCTACGCTTACTGTGGAACCTTGGAGTTTTGTCACATGCCGAACTTTTACTTGGGCTTTAAAAAATTGATTACGTGACTGTGGAAACGTGGTGGAGTCTACACAGGGTAAATGATTGTGGTCCTATCTTAGCACACTTTTTGCTTCAATTCATCTTGCGAAAGAAGGGAAACACATTTTACTTAAAATCTTTACTTAATTTGCAAAGACATTTGAACTATTGGCCAATCATAGTCATATTCAGCAATGATTTTGGCAAAAATGAAAAGTAGGAGCGTTCCCTTATGGAAAAAAAATTATGTTGGCTGGAGGTATGAAGAAATTCTTTATGTTTTGCAAGGTCACCCTGTATTAACTATTTTAATCACAAACCATGGCTGTGGCAGTAAGCGAAAAAAGCTAAACTCAAGTTTGGAATAAGCGTTGGGACTCGCACAACCATAGACAGAAACCATGTATGTATTTAAAATTGACAATGACAGACTTGAAATTATGTTCAATTTAGAATCATGTTTAAGTAGATGAAATTCTATTTTAATATTACTATGATAATGGGCATATGTTGAGATTTATTTATTTCGATGCGTTCATGCCATTATCACCAAGCGTTAAACGACGGAATATTAATGATAATAACTGCGAGATATACAAAATTTGTTTGCTTTCTTATAATTAACCATAAAAAAGCGCTACTAAGATTTTTCGCGCAAATGTAGTTATTTTTTCAAACTTAAATCACAGCTTCCGTTGTTTCGTGTAGTAATAATGAAAACTCCGACTACTCTATTCTTTGCGGCTTGCGGTAAGTCCTTGGGTTTAGTAAACAGATTCTTCAACAAACTAAAATTAGATCGATAGATTAAGTGCAACGATCTTATAATAATTTGTAACTTTACTTTTTCTTTTTACAGCATTGCTGCTCATCAGCCTAATGCCTAGTTTTACGACAGCAAATCCACTTTCCGTTAGGGGTGATACTTTTTTTCCAACACGGGGTTGATCACTTGTGTATATGACCGATTATTTTTCTTGCATGTGGTACTAATAATTAAATTGTAATCAGTGTGAATAGTTGAAATAAAAATAAACATGTCCTAAACATTGCAAATTGGTTTGGTTTTTTCTAATTCGGAGGGATTTTTGTGTTTATTTCTATATCAGTCTGGGCACCCTTCTTATCCCATTAATGCTTAATGTTACTATTTGGGACGTTGTTTAAGTAATTTAGTATTATCAAAAAACTTGTTGTTGTCGACCCACTTATAACAAATCCACAAAGACCACACCACAATGCATTTTTCTATTTTGTGCTAAGTGGTGACGTAAGTGAATAAAATATCGATTTTGTTAGAAAAAAAATTATTTAGATTTACCAAAACGAAAGTCTTTCTCATGTTCTCATGTTCATTTGGGAACATGGGTCACTTATTGTTTCAAAATTGTGGAAAATTTCTTGTTTGCGTTTTAGGCTAAAATAATAAAAAGCATGTTCAACCAACGAACTTTAAAACTTCATAAAATTGAAGGTATTCGGAGGAACTTTTCGAAGAATTGGAACTAGACGAAGAGTTGCATCCAGATCCCGAGAACCTGACAAATTTCGAAGATATCGATGAGGACAATCTTGGGCAAGTTAGAGAACTAAAGGGTAAACACTACACTAAACCAGATGCATACGACTTCGAACCAGGTCCTCCTCCTAACCGCCAAAAACTTGAAGAACGAAAATATGCCCACAAAAATAACTACACGAAATTGTTTTCATCGTCAAAACGGCTGCCGACATTTGTGCGAACATTGCGTTCTGGACTGGATGCTTGAAGTTACTTGCATACAAATTCTAGTCTCTCAGACCCGAAAATACTTTGAGGCTCAGTCCGTACACTTAAGAAAAAAAGGGCAATCACGAAACATGTTTTAGCCCATACTCCTTATACTAGAACCAGTACGAATCATTTGGTTTAGCCATTCTTTGTATGTATAATAAGACATGAGATGAGAAGATCTTCAATTATTCACTGAAAATTGGTTTGCACACAAAGAACTTTTAAAACTCTATTAGGTACTACGTGACTGAGATAAATCGCAACTTATTGTTTCACACTATAATGAAGATATCGGCGCTAAATAATGAATTTGCTAATTACTTTCTATTGTCAAAACTCTATTGCGAACCTTTGAACCGCGAAAGATATTACTTTTTTTTGTAAACTTTTTGTTGTATTGAAATGAGCAAATTTGATTGTAATTTTGCTATATAAACATGAACGGAAACAAATTTGTTCAAACTAAAATCACAGCTTCTGTTGTTTGGTGCAGTAATAATGAAAACTCCGACTACTCTTTTCTTTGCGGCTTGTGGTAAGTCCTTGAGTTTAGTAAACAGATTCTTCAACAAACTAAAATAAGATCCTATAATAATTTGTAACTTTCCGTTTTCTTTTTACAGCATTGCTGCTCATCAGCCTAATGCCCAGTTTTACGACAGCAAATCCACTTTTCGCTAGGGGTGATACTTTTTTCCCAACACGGTATTGATCACTTGTGTATATGGCAGATTATTTTTCTAGCATGTGGTAGTATTAATAATTAAATTGTTATCAGTGTAAACAGTTTAAATAAAAATACCTGCTAAATAAATATTTAAATATGTCCTAGACATTGCAACTTATCGAGTACCTTATAACAAGTCCACAATAACCACACCACAATGCCTTCAATCAGCTGATTTCGATCATCTCTTAGCTACCACGTGTTCAATTAGCAAGCAAGTTTTTTCAGAAGTGATAAAATTTTCCAAACTCGGTATTCGGCCAAAATTTTACTTTTAAACTCAAATTATTTTAAGAGTATTTTTCTATTTCGTGCTAGTTGGTGAGAAAAGTGAATAATATAACGATTTTGTTAGAAAAAAGCTTATTTTACGTGACTGAAATTAGTCTCAACCTATTGTATCACATTTCACTGGCTTTAAACAATAAATTGGGAGATTGCTTTCTTTTGCCAAAGCTTTAAGTATGCATCGCCAATAATCGTGAATTAATTAAAGTTCCAGGTGTAAATGATATAGGCCTTTTTAAGTTGTTCGTCGTGCCGCGGCGAAGAGGCTCAAACAGTGGCCTATGGAAACTCTGCAACGAGCGAACTACAGTTATACATCTCAGGTATAAACAGTTACATATGTAGTATGATAAGTATCATCAAGCTGAAGGGCAGTCAATCAAAATAATTTGAAAACAAATTAACCTTAATTCAAGAAAATCAGTTTGAACAAGTAAGGAAAGGGCTGTCTTCGGCTGTGCCGAAGGCTTTATACCTTTCATGAATACGCATATTTTTTTTAAGTGTCCTACATGGCCAAACCACATTTATCGGAGCAATCGGTTATAGGGAAGCTATATGTTATGTTACTCCGATCTGTATGATTTTCATTACACACATCAAATTTATAATAAGTACCAACCTTGCAAAATTTTAAGTTCCTAGCTTCTTAACTGCAAAATTTATAACCCAAAACCCATTTATCGAAAATATCAATTATATGGGAGCTATATGTTTTGTTGGTCCGATCTGGGTGATTTTCACTACACAGGTTACAAATATAATATGTACTAAACCTGCAAAATTTCGCTCTCCTAGCTTTTTGATTGCAAGAGTTATAGGCCAAACCCCATTTATCGGAACAATCGATTGTATGGGAGCTATGCGTTGTATTGGTCCGATCTTACTGGTTCCGACAAATGATTAATATAATACAAAATGGCGGCTCCATACCAAATTTCATCGAGATATCTCTAAAATTGAGAGACTAGTTTGCGTTCAAACAGACAGACGGACGGACAGGCGGATATAGCTAAATCAACTCAGCTCATCATTTTGGTATACTAAATGTTGGGTCTATCTCTTCTTCTTCTCATAGTTACAAACATCGGGCCAAAGTTATAATATCATTTCATGATTATGAAAGGTATAAAAATTAAAGAAAATGCGATGGCTAGGCGATATTCTGAGCAGACGGATTGTTCGTCTGAGTTATCGTTCGCCATGAGGCCCTTAAGCCCATAAAGAGTGATTCAAAACTAAGACAAAAAGGCCAAGTAAACATTTCGACAGACAAAAAAAAAATTGTACTAACTTGCACATTTCGGGGCGGGGGGTCCGGAACTGGCTTTGCCGATTTCGAAAACTTCGTCACAGATTTGCTTTTATATTTTGAAAGTATCAACTTCGGCTGATTTCAAATAAGACCAAACAAGGCTATTGACATCATATACCAGGTCCACAATTATACCGATCAACCCAGCACACTTGCTGTGAGCAAGCCCATCAGAAAACCAGCGACTACATAGCATTCTGACTAGCCTTGATCTGACCATTTTGATAAATGCAAGAAAATATTTATTATCAGCAGTTTAATGAGGAAAACTCGTTAAAGTAAGCAACACTGAAAATTAGTTAAAATCGTAATAGATTGGAAAACAGAAGTGAGCAGTTTGAGAGGCACTGTATTGTGACACAACGCAAACAGTAGTGATAAAAGGTTTAGGCAAGATAAAACAAGTGCACAAAAACAACAAAGTCAAATGGGAGAATAAACAAAAGCCAATCAACCGCCTACGTTACAGTTCTCTTAAATGCTGTCAAAAGATTACTATATGGATTATTCTACACTACACCTTTTCCAAGAGTACTTCAGAATAGTCAATTGTACTTCAGAAATGGTAAAATGAATTTCAGAATAGTCAATTGTACTTCAGAAATTGTGAAATGTATTTCAGAAGCTGTAAATTGTACTTCAGAAGATGTAAATTGTACTTCAGAAGATGTAAAATGTTCTTTAAAATAGGCAATTGTACTTCAGGGACCGTCCTTAGCTGGATATGAACCCGGTTCGCCTAAGGGGTGAGAGGCCTCATATTGCTTGATCAACCATAGTACAATTTTCGATCTCTGAAGTACATTTTACCAATTCTGAAGTACAATTTACGGCTTCTGAAGCACAATTGACAATTCTGAAGTACATTTTACCATTTCTAAAGTACAATTGACTATTCTGAAATTCATTTTACAGTTTCTGAAAATCATTTTACGCATTCTTAAGTACACTTGGAAAAGGTGTAAAGCGAGAAGGCAGCAGGTGTACCTGACACCAATATCTACCGGCCAGCGCTATGTAAATTGGACCACCTTTTCTTATATGAATGAGGATAAATGTGGGAGTACTTCGATACTGCTTACGGAGTACTCTATGGAGTATGGAACAGAGTATTTCCTTTTTTTTTTGCAGCGAAGACTCAGCAAAAGGAAGAATAAAACAAATGCACAGCAAAAATGTGCAACATAGGAAACAACTTTTGTCATCCGTAAGCGCTACCAAGATTTTCGCGCAAGTGTAGAAATTTTTTATTTGTTTGAGCTTTTGTAAGATTAAAATGAGCGAATTCGTTTATACTTTTGCTATATAAACACCAGCTGTAACAAATTGTTTCAAACTTAAATCACAGCTTCTGGTGTTTGGTGCAATAATAATGAAAACTCCGAGTACTCTATTTTTGGTGGCTTGCGGTAAGAATTTGAGTTTGGCATCCATTTTACGTGCAAGGATCCTATAAAAATCTAAATAATTTACAATCTTTTTTTTTACAGCATTGCTGCTCATCAGCCTTATGCCCAATTTCACTAAGGCTAATCCACGGATTAGATATAGAAGTCCTGGACAGAACGACTCCCCTCAGGGTACCTTTACTCGATGGGGCTAGTTATAAATCAATTCGCATCAGTGTAAACTGAAGATCAGACAAATAAAAATATATGCAGACTTGCAATGTTGGTTTGGTTTTTTTGGTTGGACTTTGAGTGATTTTTATGTTTATCATCATTTATAAGCGCTTAGGTATCCAGCGGAGCTTGGAGCTGATTGGCACAAGCACGAAACATCTAGTAAGCGAAATCATTTCGCACCTCACTTTTCCATATCAGTTTTAGAATTCATTTTAATCTCTCATAATAATAAGACATGAGATGTGTTGATCTCCAATAGTTAATTCCAAATTTTTAGCACAAAATGAGCTGGTGAAATAAGATCAGCCAGTACGTGACTGAGACTAATCGCATCCTATTATATAAAACTATAATGAAAATATGGTGATAAACAATGCATTGGGCAATTACTTTCTTTTGTAAAAACATGATTTCGAATCTTTAAGTTAGCACCACCCATAATCGTGAATTAATTAAAGTTCCAGCTGTAAATAATATATCCCAAACAAAAAGTTTCTCCTCCACTTCTTCCCGAAGATGAGAAAACCATGGATTGCAATTAACTCATTAGCATGTCCCATCGCCCCCGAGAGCAAAGACATCGAACAATAAAGAGTTATGGAGACCATCAAAGTGCTCACTCCGTAAGCATTAATGACATATACGATTTTGAGATTAGAGTGAGCTCATCTACCTTTCTGTATACCTATCGAATTCCAAAGATATAGAAGCCGTTTTACCCCACACAGTCCCCCTTTAAACCAACTTTTAAGCTATAACTGGCGCCAATTCGAACCAAGAAGGAAGTAAGGACAAGTCATCTTAATTTTGCAACTCAGTTGAGGCCACTCTTTCCGCTGTCACCGAAATCGGCCGTCCATATAGAAACCTTTTGAGTTGTAGCTTCTTTGTTTATTTGCCAACCAGCGAAGATCTTCTGCTGCACAATGTTCATATCGGCGTTACGGTCCTACAGCTCAGTGTTGAAGTTCTTGTAAAGCACGCCGTTTGCGTTACGAGAAGGTTTATCCCTAGCGTTTTGTTAAAATTTTTCACGCAACTGTAGGTATATTAAACTTTTTTTTGGTATATAAACACTAGCGGAAACAAATTTGTTCAAACTTAAATCACAGCTTCTGGTGTTTGGTGCAATAATAATGAAAACTCCGAGTACTCTATTTTTGGTGGCTTGCGGTAAGAATTTGAGTTTGGCATCCATTTTACGTGCAAGGATCCTATAAAAATTTAAATAATTTACAATCTTTTTTTTTACAGCATTGCTGCTCATCAGCCTTATGCCCAATTTCACTAAGGCTAATCCATGTTATGGGATTAGATATAGAAGTTCTGGACAGAACGACTCCCCTGAGGATACCTTTACTCGATGGGGCTAGTTATAAATCAATTCGCATCAGTGTAAACTGAAGATCAGAGACAAATAAAAATATATGCAGACAGACATTTGCAAGTTGGTTTGGTTTTTTTCGTTGGACTTTGAGTGATTTTGATGTTGATTATCATTTATAAGTGTTTAGGTATCCAGCGGAGCTTGGAGCTGATTGGCACAAGCACGAAACATCTAGTAAGCGAAATCATTTCGCAGCTCACTTTTCTATATCAGTTTTAGAATTCATTTTAATGTCTCATAATAATAAGACATGAGATGTGTTGATCTCCAATAGTTAACTCCAAATTTTTAGCACAAAATGAGCTTGTGAAATAAGATCAGCCAGTACGTGACTGAGACAAATCGCATCAACAATGCATTGGGCGATTACTTTCTTTTGTCAAAACATGATTTCGAATCTTTAAGTTAGCACCACCCATGATCGTGAATTAATTAAAGTTCCAGCTGTAAATAATATATCCCAAACAAAAAGTTTCTCCTCCGCTTCTTCCCGTAGATGAGAAAACCATGGATTGCAATTAACTCGTTAGCATGTCCCATCGTCCCCGAGAGCAGAGACATCGAACAATAAAAAGTTATGGAGACCATGAAAGTGCTCACTTCGTAAGTATAAATGACATATACGATTTTGAGAATAGAGTGAGCTCATCTACCTTTCTCTCTATCTATCGAATTCCAAAAATATAGAAAAACGTGTTACCCCACACAGTCCCCCTTTAAACCAGCTTTTAAGCGATAACTGGCGCCAATTCGAAACAAGATGGAAGGAAGGATAAGTAATTTTAATTTTGTAGCGCAGTTGAGGCCACTCTTTCCGCTGTTGCCGAAATCGGTCGTCCATATAGAAACCTTTTGAGTTGTAGCTTCTTAGTTTATTTGCCAACCAGCGAAGATCTTTTGCTGCGCAATGTTCATATCGGCGTTAGGGTCCCACAGCTCAGTGTTGAATTTCTTGTAAAGCACGCCGTTTGCGTTACGAGAAGGTTTCTGCCTAGTGTTTTGCTAAAATTTTTCACGCAACTGTAGGTATATTAAATCTTTTTTTGCTATATAAACACAAACGGAAATAAATTTCTTCAAACTTAAATCACAGCTTCAGGTGTTTGGTGCAATAATAATGAAAACCCCAACTGCGCTATTATTGATGGCTTACGGTAAGTATATATTTGAGTTTGGCAAACAGATTTTTTCAACAAACTAAAATTAATCTTTTTTTCACAGCATTGCTGCTCATCAGCCTAATGCCCAGTTATACGACGGCTCGTCCATATTACTACGGCAGTCCAATTGGATCATATGGATTTGGTTATGGACTTGGAAGTCTGGGATTCGACGACTCCGACGAACTGGATCTTTCAGATTTTTCTTATGACTCTTATTATTAGATATTTCTTATGACTATTAATTCAACTGTCATTAGTCTAAACAGATTATCAGTTATAAATAAAATACATACATAGGTACCTCGTGCTTCATAAATTCATAAAAATGTCCTAGACATTGCAACTTAATTTGGTTTTTTTGAACCAGAGAAATGTTTGTGAAAGTAGTTGAAATTGTACCATAAAACTTTGCGCGCACTCAGGAGAATTGTAACTAGTGATCAGTACAATAACAACAGCTAAAGCTAAAACGCGCCACACGTTTACTCAAACAACAGTGGCGTTATGGTGTGAATACTGGTTTTTCATTGGTCCACTACCAACTGCTCACACTCACAGTGAGAGCCGATGACGCGAGTCATAACATGCATGACATGTCTACTCACTGTTGACCGATTCATAAAAGCTTATGGAAAACGAGATGACGTGTCGAGGAGTCAATGGAATTTATGTCATTGGCATTGATTCGCTTTTGCTAACCCTTTCGTCTATGCCACTGCAGAAGCAATTAGCTATAAGTTAGTGACCGAATTCGATTTTTTAAATATTATTTGTTTAACTATAACGCAAAATTTCGTGAGTTGGAAAAAAATATAAGTTAGACAAATAAATGAAAAATAATTCAAAATTCTTTAATAATAGACTGAGTCTTATTTTAGTCATTATATCCCAACATTATAGCTCAACAATGATCCCTGCTATCGATTTTTCTCAAAACTGCAATGTACAGACATCGAGCTGTTACAATTTTGTTATACATACTCGTATGCAGAGTAGAAATGAAAATTTGGAGTAGAACCCTCAACACCTTCGAGAACATTTCTGACCACAGAAGGCCTCCCAATGATACACAGTCTTGATATACCACGTTCGATGTTAGCGTACACATTTTAAGTCCCATAAATCTGAAGGAAAGAGTTGAAACTCTATAAGCAAGCTCTACCATAAACTAAACTAACTCGTACCCGCTCCCGTATGACTCATGTTTTGTATTAGTTTTTTTTTATAATAAAACATGAGACTGATCTCAATTTAATACCTCAAAATATTAATTATTTTTTGCACACAATGAGTTTCTGAAACTCTATCAGGCATTACGTGACTGAGACTAATCGCATCTTATTATATATATCATACTATAATGAAGATATGGCGATAAACAATGCATTGGGAGATTGATTTCTATTGTCTATGGTCCCATATCCATATATCCAATATCGTGATTTAATTCAAGTTCGGCGTGTAAATAATATAACAACTTCCCTGTCCAATGAGTCATAGGTGACTCACGAGAGCATTTTCAAATAAGCTCATGAATCACATGTGACTCGTTTCCCTATACAACTTTGAGAAGCTTTCTTGCTATGAACGTGTCGTTATATATTTGTGAATTCTATGTGAGCGTATAGCAAAAGACCCAAACTTTAGGAAATTGAAAGAAAATTTCGCAATTTTTTTCTGAAATTAGAATTTTATTCGGTAGAAGAAAAATGAAATATATCGAAATTACATACAAAAGAGAATGTTTATAATAATTTAAATTTAAAAAAAACAAGCGTGTTTTTCTTTATAGCATTCCAAACAAAAGGCCTTTTTACACATTCTGCACTCAGTATGCACTTGCTTTGCTTTCCTAGCAATTTCTCCCCGATTTTTCAATTTGATGTAGCACCCACTACATCTTTTTCGTACGAGTCTGCTGCTATTATTTCGTGGAATTTCTTGCAGACTATGTCCAGCAAAACGATTTGAAGTTCCTGACGCGCTAGAGGAAATTAAAGGCCTTTGATCAGGGTTATTTTCAACGATAGTGTTTTGCTAAAATTTTTCACGTAACTGTAGGTATATTAAACTTTTTTTGCTATATAAACGCAAACGGAAACAAATCTATTTAAACTTAAATCACAGCTTTAGGTGTTTGGTGCAATAAAAATGAAAACCCCAACTGCGCTATTATTGTTGGCTTACGGTAAGTATTTGAGTTTAGCAAACGGATTTTTTCAACAAACTAGAGCTGCAAGATCCTATAACAATTCCCAATCTTTTTTTTAACAGCATTGCTGCTCATCAGCCTAACACCCAGTTATACGACGGCTCGCCCAAGTGACGACTCCGACTCCTCCGATTCTGATTCGGATTATTCATACTTTTATTACTGATAGGATCCATAATAAAAATACATGAAGGAAATAAATACGTTTCAGTAGAACAATTAACCAAGTATCTTAATTGAATATCAAATTGCAAGTGTCCACTCCTTTTAAGTTCTTGAATAATCAAGCTCACTTCGTCATCGTTTTCATGTATTTTATAGTATTTACTACTCTTAGACGATTTGGTTAGAGGTGGTAGCTCGTACACGATTTGCTTCAAGTCGAATATTTCGTTCGGTTTCCGTTTCGCCTGCTCTGTATTCCCCCAAACGAAAGGGAAAGTACCTAGCTTTCTTTAAAGTTTGATATATTAGGATAAATTTATCGATAACTGAGTTATCGGTCAAATGGTGGTTGCCCAAAAAATCTCAAAATTATAGTACAATATTCGTATCAAACGAAAGGAGAACTCCCCAGGTTTCACTTAGACTTCGATATATTTCGATAAACTAATCGATAACAGAGTTATCAGCGAAAATAAGGTTGCCCTAAAACCCCAAAAATTACATGCAATATGGGTATCAAACGAAATGGGAAGTCCCAAGGTTTCACTTAGACTCCTATATATTTCGATAAATTTGTCGATAACTGAGTTCAAAATGTGATTCCCCAAAATTTTCCCTCCAATATGGGTATCAAACGAAAGAGGAAGCCCCCAGATTTCATTAAATTCGATATATTTCGATAAATTTATCGATAACTGAGTTATCGGTCAAAAGGCGTTTGCCCAAAAACCTCAATATTATCCTACAATGTTCATATCAAACGAAAGGGGAACTCCCCAGGTTTCACTTAGACTTCGATATATTTCGATTAATTAATCGATAACTGAGTTATCGGTCAAAATGTTATTGCCCGAAAATTTCGCTACAATATGGGTATCAAACCAAAAGGGCAGATTTCATTCTAACTTTTCGATATTTCGATATATTTATCGATAAATGAGTTATTGGTAAAAATGTTGTTTTCATAAAATGGGTGTCAAACGAAAGGGCACGGCCCCACCTTTCATTTCAACTTTTCAATATTTCGGTTTATCTATACTATAATAAAACTTTAGAAAAGTTGTGTCTGTATATTGGAAATTTCTTTGAAGAAATGACTGGGGATGACTTGAGAAATGTATACGTACATCAAATTTTATATATACATACATATGTATATACTAGCACACCTGGCACGTCGTTGTTCTGCCAAAAATTTGACTTGTTTAAATTCAACATATTATCATCTTTTCCAGCCCACTTGGAGCTGCTTTCACATTTATCTTTAAATCTTACTTTAGCTTTCCTTGCCGATCCTCACATACCGTTATCCTTTCTTTTGCGGGTACTGATATGTCAATAGATGTGAAGATATATCGAATTTTTTTGAATCTTGTACCGCGCCTGTTTCCAAGATTTTTTTGATATACAAAACACTAAAAAAATTTTGGGTCACCTTGGTCCACATATCGGTCGAAATCTTCGAAAGTGGTGAAGTTATCCAAACTAGAGCTACCTTTAATTTTAAGTAAAAAATATAGTAAACAATGACAACAATTTTATTCAATTGCATTCAACTGTTCTTGAGTGATACACGAACAAACATACAGACAGACAAACAAACATTTACAAAAGGGGTTGATTTAGCCTCTATTTGCTTAGCAATGATCCCTCCTACCGATTTTTCTTAAATATTTTCAATGTTTAGACATAGCTGTTAGCGATATCGGTCGTCAATACAAAAGTAGAAGGATCGTATCTTCTCGGTTTATATGCATAACATAACAGAGCCAGCGAAGCTCCTGTGCTTTAACTCACTCTACTATGTTCATGTCGGCATTTAGGTCTTACAGCCTATTGTTGAATTTCTTTTGAAAGACGCCTGTAGACATTTCCTGTAGAATCACGAATACCCAATGCACCACTCTAGTCCAACCTTAACATGTTTCAACAGACTACTATTGGAAGATCTTTGTGACAGCCTAATTACGCTTTTTTTTATAAACAAAGGACCGCAAGAAAATTTTAATATGAATTATTATTACAAAAGCTCAGCCAAAAAAAAAAAGCTTACACTTGCGCGAAAAATCTTAGTAGCGCCTACGGATGAAGACGTGCCTTTGCATTTAATTAATTTTAGCGCGCTGCTAATGTAAAGTACGCTAAGCTGCATTAATAGAGCTTTGACAAAAGATGATATACATAATAATAAAATCTACTCAATGGACATACGCGGAAGCTAATTGGATGCAAAACGTTACTCGATTGACAATTTATAGGACAGGTAACGACGGTGAAAATGAATAAGGCAACGGCGCTTAGATTCTTTGCCGGTAAACTTTACATAGACTAATTTCAAATAATTGTCTGGACGTGGAAAAAGTATAATAAAAATAAGTAAGGAAGTCTAAGTTCTTGTGAACTGAACATTAAATACCCAGCGTTAGTTTTCATGTAAATTTATGTGATTTTCGATATCGAAAAAGGGGGCGTGGTTTTTATCCGATTTCTCCCATTTTCAGTAGCAACCTATCTTGACCAGAAAGAAACCTATATGCAAAGTTTCATGCAAATATCTCAATGTTTACTCAAGTGATCGTGTACACGGACGGACGGACGGACGGACATGCTTTAATTAATTCCTCTTTTCAACCTAAGAACTTTCATATATGGAACTCTATATCTAACTCGATTATTTTGCGCCGTTATGGACAAAATTATAATACCCTTGTACTAGTACGCTGGGTATAATAAAGGCCCAACAGCCTGGGGTAACACTCTTACGTTTTTTCATATTTTTATAATCCGAAAGACAGAGAGAGAGAGGTGGATACTTAGCTAACACTCTAAGATCAAAATCGTAAATCGTGAGTATTGCAAATGTCCGTTGTTTTTATGGAATAGGGCGAATTGATCATTTTGATGGCCTCCGCGTTTTAGTACCATCCTTAGCACCCCAATATACTGATTCAATATCTATTCTTTCAAAGTATTTCAGTTCCGAGTACGACTAGCAATATCGTTCAATGTCTCATCTCTTCGAGAAAATGGCATATGCTTTGCAAACCAGTTTAGCTTATGGGTTAGTCAGAGCCCATGCGCTAGATATTCGTTTCATCTTAAGAGACCGTTTATACCAGTCAAAGGCTGTCAGTTTAAGGTCCCATATTTATAGGTTTTTTGAAATGTATATTATTTAAACGTGGAACTCTAATTAATGCGTGGTCATCGATATTTAGAATATGGGACCGTAGACAATAGAAAGCAAACTCCCAATGCATTGTTTATCACCATATTTTCATTATAGTTTTATATAATAGGATGCGATTAGTCTCAGTCACGTAATACGTGATCAAATTTCACAAGCTCATTGTGTGCCAAAAAATTTCAATTTGGAGTTAATAATTGAAGATCAACACATCTCATGTTTTATTATATAAAGAATTAATAAACTGGCGCAAGTATGAGTAAGAGGAATTTAAGGCTCAACTTCCCAATTGATGTGCAAGTCTTTCCAACTAGTTGGCTGGATCTGAGAGTTTTAAGGCGACATTGAATGTCGACTTGTAAGGTAGATGAAGCTTTGCTGAGTTGCTTTCTATTGCAGATATTTACGCCAAGTTGCCGACAGCTGAGTTGACTTTCTTTAAGTTCTTATTTTACTTGGCGCAGGATTAGAACTTGCTACTTTCGATATAAGAGATAAGCATTCTTTATACCACAACCAAACAGACGTTTATTGTAATAACTTTTTGGGCTCGATGCTATTTAAGCGCTAAATGCAGCTGGTGTGTTCAGTTAGGATTTAGGTCCCATCAAATAATTACGAAGATGTCAGCAGGTATACAGCAATTGTCTCTTTTCGTGTGTGGTAAGTTCATAGGACTGTTAGCAACGATATTGGAGGATCTCTATTATATCTATTTAGCAACCAATACGCTCTATTATACTCTACGCTAAATTTGAAAACTTTATTAAATCACACTTTCTCTCTCTTAGTTTTGCTCGCCAGCCATCACATTGGCAGCAGTACTGCACAGCATATGAAGCTTCCTGGTGGTGAAGGTAATACAAACATCGAGCAATTAGTAAAACAAGCCAGTGAAGTGTTGAAAAAGGAAAAAGCAAATATTTCAAATTTAGGCAATATGTTGAAACAAATGGGATCACTTCTCAACACAAAGGTTGGTGCAACTAAGCCACTCGATGATGAAGATGCCGTTGAAGCTGGGGATGAATTTGCGCAACGAAGTCTTAACCCTACACAACGCAATATAACTACTGTTTTAGAAAGAATGCGTGATTTCATGAGATCAACAAATCCCTGGAAAATGTATTTTGTAGAAACATTTATTACCATATTAGAGAAGGAATATCCAGCTGGACTTCTTCTTTTTAAAGCACTCCAGACAGCATTTAGACTCAAACATCCAGTAACTTATAATATTATTAAGTTATTTAACACTATTGCGAAAAACAAGGAGCCACTTGCTTACCATTTGGCATATATTTTTGATACTTTGTCAAGATCGAAAAAGTTGAGGAGCCAATATGAAGACCATATAAATAAAAATGCACCAATACCAAAAGCAGAATGGCTAAAGCAGTTAAAATAAAAGTGATTTGTAGTTATTTGTAATGTCATAGACAGACAGTGTATTAATCCTGATTAACTATAACATTAAACAATTCGAATATGATACTATCAGCATACAATTTGTAGCATAAAATTGAAAGAGAAAATAAATATATATTGGTTATTAATTACGTAATAAATTTGTTTTCAAAAATCGCTTAGAATGGTAAGATATCTACCTATTAACAGTTTCCTAAAGTATTGTCGCTTATAAAGACCTAGCGCGGTGACTACTCCAATTTTAGCAAAAATGTAGCTTTTTCTCATTCCGAAAATTTGAAATCGTCCCCCAAGCTGGAACCACTTTGGTATTGCTTCATGGTGGCAGGGGTTCTCTGGATATCTGGAGGAAAAAGAAGGCGGAAGAATAAGAAGACTGAGATGGAGGGGTAAATGAAGAGGAAGCCAGAGATCAATGAAGAATCAGGGCAGATTGTACAGTAAGGCAAATGAAGAGAAATCAGCGCAACATCTATTGGCCCAAGGAAATGTTCTCTGGGCATGAGTATTTTAAAAAGTACTTATTTAAAATGGGAAAAGAAGAAAAATCCGAAGTGCGTGTATGGCAATGCAGAGGAAGATGTTACTGAAAACACATTCTTAAAATGATGGTCAAGAGGGGCCCAACGACGACCAGTGCTCGAAAGAGGGGTCGGCCAAATTACTGCCGCTAACGTCATGGAAAAATTTATTGAGCGACTGGTGAAACGATATCAGCTACACTTGGCAAGACCCAGCCGCAAAACAAAAAAAAAAAAAAAACAAGACATAGGTTAAGTTCTTATATTTATAGTAGGGCTGTGCGATTAATTGATTAATCAAAATTTTGAATAATCATAATTTCGATTACTCAATTAATCGATTAATTATGAATTTTGATTAATCAAAAAGGGTGTTTACTCGATTAATCAAGATTATGATTAATCAAAAAGAAAATTCAGTGATTAATAGCCTTTTTGATTAACCGTTTTTTGAATAAAATTATTAATCATATATTAAAACGGCACAAATTTAGAAGTTCCTTAATACTTCAATCATTTGTTGCATCTTCGACACTTTGTCCATTACCGATCGGGCATCTCAAAATTTTCTTTATTTTTTTTATTTTTTTAATATTTTGAATCATGTTTGGTTTTTAATTTTTTTCTATTTTCAGCAATTTCAAGGCAAAATTTTATTTAAATTAATTATTTTTTGATTAACCATTTTTGAAATTTTGATTAATCAAGTATTCGATTAACTGAAAATTTGATTAATCAACTTACTCGATTAATTGAATGAAAGCACAGCCTAATTTATTGCTTTATTTCAATTTATATTATTTACACCTCCAACTTTAATTAGCTTAAAGGTCCGAAATACAGTTTTGACAACAGAAAGTCAATCCCCGAATGCATTATTCAGCGCCATATCGCCATTGGAATGTGATATAATAGGATGCGATTAGTCTCAGTCACGTAATGCCTGAGCGAGATTCATAAGCTCCAAAAAAAGCTTCAAAAAAATTTAAATTTTTCCATCTCATGTCCCATGATATAGAGAATTATTAAACCCAATGAGTCATATGGGCGCGAGTATGAATTAGTGGAGTTTAAGGCCGAGCTTCCCTATTGATATTCAAGTCTTTTCAACTGGTTGGCTGGATCTGAGATACTTAATGATAGATGAAGTTTTTGCTAAATTTACGCCAAGTTGCCGACAGCTGAGCTGACATTCTTTACGATTTTATTTTACTTAGCCCAGGAATAGAACTTGCTACTTACGGTATATGAGATAAGTATTCTTCATACCACAGCCCAACAGACGTTTAGTGTAATCAGTTTCTGTGTTCGGTATTATTTAAGGGCTAAGTATAGATGCTAGGCTCAGTTAGTATATGAAGCTCGCCAAATAATTACGAAGATGGGACCAAGTATACGGCACTTGTCTCTTTTGGTGTGTGGTAAGTTCTTCGCTTAACTATTTTCGATAAGACAGAAGCTTTGAAAAGAAACGCTAAGCTGAGGACGATCCATCAAATAGCTACCCCTTCCGACATTTCCACAATTATTTTGCATCGGCACCAAAGCTTTGAGATACAATTTTCTCCAACTAAATACTGAGTTTTGGGACAGTCCGTACTTCGATGGACAATCTCGAGCTTTGCTTGACGTTTGATGACTATTTGAACTACAAATATTAGATAACATATATTCGAACTGAGTGCAAACAGAAAGTCTAAGCAAGTAGTACGAGTCTATAGCCGAAGTTAATGCACCCCTTCTATCCTTTTGAATTTCATATAAAGATCACTTATTTTTCTGTTTTCTCTCTCTCTCTCTCACAGTTTTTCTTGCCAAAAAGAAATATATATGTATGTATGTGTTTTATTGCTAACTAGCTTATACCCGTGGGCTTCATTCACTCCACATTTCTACAAAAAGTATGCAATGTAAATAAAACCGAATTTCAGTGGTCTAGCCGAAATACTTCCAGAGATATGGACTATGAACAACTCCATTCGTATGGGTAGCGCCACGCCTTCTAGTACGCTAGTTTCCATGCAGGTGTTAGGGTTTAATCTTGTATAACTGTAGTGGGCGAACCTAAGTACTTCCAGAGATATAAAAATTCCCGATGTATGGGAGGTACCACGCCCCCCTTTTTCGTTATCTAAGCTTTTGATGCAGGTGTTAGCGATTCTCTCGAATTTCAGTGGTCTAACTCAAATACTTCCAGATATATGGACTATGAATTATTTATTCGTATGGGAGGTGCCACGCCCCAATTTTTTGTTATCCCCGGACTTGGATTTGTGGACCCATTTGGTATCCAAAATGTCATATTTTTCAGGTACTTTAGGGATGTACTCGATATTTCATTACACCTTTCCCAAAATCCTGGATTCTCCAGGCCAACCCGGGTATGGGTTTACAGTTGGATTAGGATTTATTGGTTCATGCAAAGTGTAAGTGAACGTCATGTAGGATCACGCTCTGAACTTATAGAAACACAAGTGTTTTCATCCACTCGTACCTCCCACTGCCGTCTTACTTAACCAAGTCTGTGTGCGTATCATTTATCATAGCAGCTCGTGTGATTATTGCGTAAGCTTTTTAATAATTACATTCCTAGCCAATACAGAGCGCTTACACTTCTGCGTGAAATAAAGCACGTGATATCATTCTTCAAAAGACAACAAAATAGTCATACTATGTATATGAACTCAGCTGTTTGCTGGCGCGACGTGGCTGCCATCAATAAATACGAGCATCTCGTTTGCGGTACGAAGAAGCTCAGTGAATGTCGTCATCCAGCATTTATTCTAATATCCAATTGTTGCATGTCGTCTGCGTTCTTCAAATAGACGTGTGCCTTAGCCTGTTCGACCGCCACATGAACGAGATTACTACAGTAGCCAAAGCTTACATGAAAAGCACGTCCTTAGCGATACTCAAACCGCGCGCACTGTTAAGCCATATCACGTTGTTATCGTCGCATATTCGCTCAAGCGACAGCTGTGCTGGCAAAAACAAAAAACAAAGCGTCAGTCTGCACACGATTGACAACCATATATCCTTATTGTCCTCACACACACACACACATATGCACATAGCTGGGATGTTGTAGTTGGCCACAGTTTATTGTAAGCCTCGTTGAGCCGTAAACTGTACACAATTGCCTGTGTGGAGTAATGACCGTTGATGACTGAACGTCTGGCGCCAAGTTGACGCGACTGTTTTAATAATTGGCGCTAGAAGCTGTCGTCCGATTGGCGCACGTAGATAAGTGTCTCACTGTGGTACGTACGTAGATACTTAGTTCAGTGTGAAGGTTTTGTTTTGATTTTCATACTCATCATTTTTAACTGATTTCCCGTTTTGTTTTTCTACTGATTTTCTACAACGGCGTGGGCATAAAACGAAGGGAGACCAATGTATAAGCTGATTAATGAAGTGGAGCTCGATTTAACTAAAAATTAAAGCTAAAGGTGGAATTGAGCCAGACCGATAATTGAGCTAAACAGGACGGCATAAAGATGGTAAATGCTAGTCCAATTGATATTGTTGTTGTAACAGCATTACTTCGTCCTACTTAGTCAGCGCATACATCCTAAAAATCTCGCTCTACCGATCAGTATAACTGCTATTGGGATTGGCGTCCTTAGCACTGGAGACGATGCCGGTTTTAGTCGCCTCTTAAGATAGGCTTATCTAACTCAAAGCCGTACTCTACATCACGACTCGATCGGTGGACGGGGTCAAGAAAATCGCTCCAACAGTAGTCGGGAGAGAAATAAAGAAGGTGTTTACCTTGAAATCGGAGGGAGCTTTCTATTAAGTCAGATTCTGGAAATTTACTTGGCTGCAGTCTGGAGAGCGAATTACGTCGAACCATCAGTAAAGAGAGTATGCAACGGCAGCCATGAAAAGTTCTATCAGGACATCATCTCGCATTTCGAAATTTATAGAAATATCGCCAAGCCACCGCTATTTTAAAGAGCTTTGTAGCTCCTTCGTCGTCTTGAAACTTTTTAACTTTAAATGTCTTTATCTATGCCACTTCTGAATTAAAAAATAGCTAAAAGCTACGAAAACATATTGTGAACTTAACTATTAAAGCCAATCTCTCTCACTTTTACTATCATTTTAAATCGCTTCCTTCTTCGTGGACAGCCAAATTAACCCAACTTAACGAAAACAGCAATCATTTACGTTTTACTGCATCGCTATTTGTTTTCCTAGTCATTAATTATGCCAATACCATGCAACGAGAATAGCAACTCGTTAACCATGTACATTAGACAGTATCAGAAAAAGTTACGTGTAGTAAGATTCAGAGTATGAAGCGAATTTGCAAGACTGCTTTAACAAAGAAGTGTTCCTTGTCGAGACAGGTTTCCTATCACTTCTTACTTCCAAATATTTTTTACTGATTGGGCTAGGCGAAAAAAAACTTAGGCCCACAAGCTAAATTTATTATGTACATACATAGTAATATATCTTTAAAATTAAAATTATTTTTACCATCAATCGATTTGAAAAAAAAAAAATTTAATTTGTTTTTTTTTTGGAGCAGTCTAATATATGTACGTACGACAATGCACTAAGTACTCGTATTACGTTGTTTTGTCCGGTCGCTCTTTGTGCTCCGCCCTTTTGTCGATTGTTTCAATATTGGCTGCTGAATAACAAATGACAGTTAGGCTCTTTGCTATTTTGCAGAGGTCGAAATCAAGGGTTTGATTTTCGAAATTTCAATGCGATAAAAAACAAATCGTCTAGATTATGTTTGTATGCAACACTTATAAGGTAAATAATATCAAAATAAGGGGCTTTTTATAGAAAAATTCGGTAATTTATCGAACGAGCCCTCACTTACGATATTAAATATGTTTATCGAACATTTTTTTTAAATCGATGTTAGAACTCTTTATGGAAATAAGATCTTTTAGAAATAAGATACTTTTATAGAACTGTGATGTGTTTTTATCGAAATAAGTTATTTTTATTGAAATAACGTAGCTTCATTGAAGTAGTTTATTTATTTTTCTCGAAATAAACTATATTTTATCGAAAGAAGATATTTTTTTATCGATATACGATATTTTTATCGAAATAGGGTCTCTTTATCGAAATAAGGTCTCCTTATTAAAATAAGATTTCTCTATCGAAATAAAGTCTCTTTATCGATATGAGGTATCTTTATAGAACTACCATACATATTTATATTCAAGTAAGGTCTAGTTTTCGAAAGAAGGTGTTTTTATCAAAATAAGATTTCTTTATCGTAATAAGGTCTCTTTATCGATATAAGGTATCTTTATAGAACTAACATGTTTACATTCAAGTAAGGTATATTTTTCAGATGAAGGTCTATTTTTCCAAAATAAGGTCTATTTTTCGAAAGAAGGTCTCTTTATCGATCTACTATATTTCTTTAATCGAAATAAGGACTATTTATGGAACTAAGATATTTTTATCGAAATAATGTCTATTTATCGAACTAAGATATTCTTATCGAAATAAGGGCTATTTATCGAACTAAGATATTGTATAACTTTGTAATACTCACAGTCGTAATTATAGTGCTTGTATCGGTTGCCCCGCGAGCCATTGCTTGTGGTACAGGATTACTGGCGTAGCTTCCTTATTATTGTATTGATTTCATATTGTAGGAACCAGGCGCTTTAATTTATGTTGCGTACGTATATGTGTGTAAAAGCCGCTGATCACGGACAAGAATTGTAGTAACCGGCAACAAAAGTTATTATTTATTCGCACTTTTCAAAGGTGCGTATTGTATATTTATTTCCAAGCGCCACTAAAACCAGTAGAACACCATATAAAACACTTTCAAACTTATATTTATGGTTTTGGTTCACAATATGTATTTACATATACAGTAGAATCGCGCAAAAGTTAACTCGCGAGAAAGTTAAACCTTCGGCTAAGTTGACCGATTTTGAGCGTCCACGTACCGCTCTAAAAAGTTAACTTTTCGTTAACTTTTTCGAGCTTATCTATTTTTTCAAACCCAACCGTTTATTTGGCAAGAAAAACAAGCTCGGGTATTCCCCTTATTGCTATGTATTCCCCGAATTTGTATGTAAAAAATTATTGTCGGTGTTGGTTGGTACATACGTAGTTTGTCATGAACGTTTGAGCTTGTGAGTTAGTGTGTTAAAAAATGTCAACTAAGCAGAAAAAATCATTGCAAATCAGATTAAATTTGCATCAAAAAGCTGAGATTTTAAGAAAAATCGATGAAGGTATTCGTGGAAATCGATTGGCAAATCGATGCAAATCAGATATCAGATCTTATTAATATGCGGACGAAAATTGTCAGGAGCTATTAACTACACAAAAGAAAAGAAACAAACAAGTCTCGACCGCTTCTTTAAACCAGCCCTTACAAATTAATATGTACATATATGTATGTAAAATGTGAAAAAGTACAAACTAAATCTAAGTTTCTGTTTTGTTACGAGTAAAAGTGAGTCATGCAAATAAATTGAACGTATTATATTCCCAAAATTATGTTTATTTCCGTGTTTTTTTTTTCAAATTCGAGAACCCTTTGGAAAAGTTAATATTTCGGAAAAGTAAAACACCCTTGGAACGGTTTGGTTAACTTTTTCGCGATTCTACTGTATATACTAAAAGAAAAAGAATTTGTAAACTATTTAGAAACATGGCAAAGCCGGTGTGTATGCAAAAAAGGTAGAACAATTGGAATAATAAAAAATGATAGCCGCCCCCACATCAGCTGTTTTTTCATGCGGCGAATTGGTGTGGGGTGTTAACGCAGGGTTGCCACACGTCCCAAATGATACCATATTTCCTACTTAAGCTAAGGGTGTGTTTATATCTTGAGGTGAATAATATAATATAATTCAGAATGAGATATAGTATAATTCATAAAAATGATATAATGACGTAATTCAATGACGGTAATTATATAACTATGTACAATTCAGGGTAAGGGGTTTTATTATAGTTTTGGAATTGGGACGTGTGGCTACCTAAGTCGCGTAAACAGATATTTTTATCGAAATAATGTCTATTTATCGATCTACAATATTTTTTTATCGAAATAATGTCTATTTATCGATTTACTATATTTTTTTTATCGAAATAATGTCTATTTATCGATATATAATCCACCAACCTAAGACGTTTTCATCAACCTAAACCAATTATATAAGTCACACTTTAATTTTCACTTACGGTCCCTGCAAAATGACTCTGTCTTTTGCAAGCGCATTCACCTTCTCACCCCATTGACTGTCTGGCAGTAAGGTCTCACCTGTCAAACATTTGAAACTATTGTATTGGTATTTGTGAAAATGTCTGAAATCAATTCGTGTAACAATCGAAAATTTTTGTTGTGATATTCATAAACAACAACAATGGAAAACAACAACAACAACCTTACATGCGGTTTGTTTCATAAATAAATTATCAAGGCAATGAATGTATCGTTGCATTCTCACACTAGAGCTGCACTTTGTTACCAATTCATATGCAGCAGACTCTTGTGTTGTGTGGGTAATACACTGCGTATGAGTACTTTGTTAATTTATAATCGAGTATACGCAATGGTAGCCACATCAAAAGTAAATTTGCAGGTGTAGGATGTTTGTTGATTATATGCATATTGGGCGGGGGTTGGACATGTCGTTGTGGCAGAGTTAACTGGAAGAGTGATTTCGTAATATATAAATAAGGTCTCTCTATCGAAATACGACCTCGGAAAAACGTACCTTTAATGAAAGTAAGTCCAAGTAAGGTACATTCATTGAATTAAGGTATTTTGCACATAAGGTACTCTCGACAAAGAGCAGAACTTTTACCTAACTTTGTAAGAAATAGTTCAATCAAATTTAGAAGAAATTTAATAACACGTAAAAAAATAATCTAGGTAGGGTTGCCATATAATCCTATTATCTTTACTTTGTATGTGATTATCTTTGACTTCGAAAACGACTTGTTGGATTTCTATCAAATAGTATATATACGAGTTTTGTTACAATATAAGCTCTAACACTAATCTATTGCCACTTAGAATACATAAGCAGGGTTGCCACTTATCTAAAATTTGAAAAATATCAAACGAGTAATGCTTATATGGGTATCAAATGAAAGGTATTTTACGTCACATTTCCACAAAAATATTTATTGGTAAAGTTACGTGGTAGGGTTGCCATCTAATTATATTATATATGTATATTTTGTTGCATACCCGCTTTAAACTCGAAAACAAGCTGCGCGATTTGGATGAAATTTTTAGTTTTAGTGGCTACAAGTAAAGTAAAGCGGGGCGTTGCCACATATCTAAATTTTTTTTTAAAACATTTCTAGTTAGAATTGCTACCTTATTCAGCTTAAGTGTTGCCATTTAAAATGTTCTTTATTGATAAATCTAAAGAAAAAAAAAATTATACGGCAACCACGAAAAATGCAGGTCAAAGGCATACAAGGTAGTTTTTGTACTATTAGTGATTTGCTTTCCTTAAAAAAATTCTGATTCAAATACCTTGGTGCCTTAGAAAAACATTTCATACCAACAAATAAGCATTAGCCCCCTTGCCACTTCATAACTCTATACGGCTACTGTTATTTTATGCATAAAATGCTGCTTCCTTCCTGCCATATGCGGTACAAACAGCTCACTAACATTAGCGCCACCTTCTTATCGTTTAACGCACGACATACTCGCCATGTTGTTGCTGTTTAAAAATTTATTGCAACAAAAATGCACAACGATAACAAAAACAAAGAAATGCAAAAAATAAAAACAACAGCAGCAACACTTGTCACACCGTCTCGGGTACTTGCACTTCACTTTTTTTCCACACCTCTTCTGTAGTGTTTGCGCATTTGCATATGTATGGGTTTGTGTAAATGTTTACGTATGTGTGCGTGTGTGTGATTGTAATTTTTATTGCACACTTGAGGGCGACACTTATTGTTGGGTTGCACAAGTGCTGTCAAGATTTATTTATGGCATTTAGACGATAACTTCTTCTTTTGTATTTTACGCTTGCTTAGTGTGCAATGATTAATGTTTAGTGGAATAGAAAGTATTAAATTGATAATTATGAGTACCTACAACAAGGAAATGAAAATAGAGGCAAAGGTTGATATGGTGGGCAAGTGGAAAAAATTTGGGGGCTTTCGATTTAGTTAAAGCTGGAATACGTTTTAAGAACTCTTTTTGAAGATAATGTGGAGAAGATGAATTAATTTGGGAAAGGATTTTGACAAGATATGTCGATCCAACATAGTTTTTTCTTTATACCATAATTCATCTCATTTTCTTTTATTTTATTTTAATTTTTATTATTATTTTTTTAAATTTAATTTAATTTAATTTAATTTAATTTAATTTAATTTAATTTAATTTGATTTAATTTAATTTAATTTAATTTAATTTAATTTAATTTAATTTAATTTAATTTAATTTAATTTAATTTAATTTAATTTAATTTAATTTAATTTAATTTAATTTGATTTAATTTAATTTAATTTAATTTAATTCAATTTAATTTAATTTAATTTGATTTAATTTAATTTAATTTTATTTTATTTTATTTTTATTTTATTTTTTTTTATTTTATTTTATTCTAAATTATTTTATTTTATTTTATCTCATTTTATTTTATTTTAATTTATTTTATTTTATTTTATTTTATTTTATTTTATTTTATTTTATTTTATTTTATTTTAATTTATTTTATTTTATTTTATTTTATTTTATTTTGCTGTAGTTTATTTTATTTTATTTTATTTTAATTTAATTTCATTTAATTTAATTTAATTTTATTTTATTTCTTTTATTTTATTTTATTAATTTTTATTTTACTGTATTTTACCCCGCAAGACTTAAACCATCGCCCAGTGATTATTCCTAAATACTGTTTCGCAAAGCTTTCTTTTTTGTTACGAACAAATGGGAAACAATAAATTATTGACGGCTGTACATCGAAATCCTTTCATTTCTTCTTTGCAGATTTTCTGTGAAAAAATTTATTATCAAATATAATTTGCAATTTGTCAAAAGCTTTGCGAGTTTTCTCATGTACATACATACAAATATGTATATGTGAATGCATTACTTCGGTGCAAACCGTAGCCAGTTTGCTCTTAGCTTTTTCAATTGCAAGCAATTATAGTGGCCAAAGGTGAAGGAAGCAGCCAAAACAAAAATATCGAGCAAAAAGTGCACAGCACTAAACAAAGAGTTATAAATTTTATATATTATTTACCAAAACCATACTTGTTTTTGTTGTGTTTCTATCAAACATCCCTATCGGTTATGCTAACCACTTTTGGCGAGATGTAAATTTTTTCCAATAAAATTACAAATTTTATGAATACAAACACCAAAGCATACTTATGGAATGGAAAACAACAAATGCCCAAAATTATGCAGTCATTCAGACTCCACATCCAACCGGAGCAGTAATTTCAACATGGTTAAAAAAGTCCACCTCTCAACAAAATTACCCACATTAATATCAAATTTTTTAATATCCACCACTCACCCATATTTTTGCAGTTTGGCTGTTCGCCATGATGCTTGCTTGCTATCAATGACTTCCGCTCACACTCACCCACGCAGGCAATGTATTTTGGATTTCCGTGAAAACTTTTTGATATTTTAAACTTTCATACAGATTTTGCTTTTGCACTGTTTTTCTTTTGCTTGAACTGATTCTAATGTTGTATTCGATAAATTTATCACACCATTTGACAAATAAACAAATTACACAATACATTTTGGTAGCAGCTCGGTATTTTTTGCGCGTGATCGACTGACCAATATACAACTGCTTAGAATGGACTGAAATGCTATGGTGGGGCAGTGTTCGGAGTTTTAGTACTTGAATGGTGGCTACAACAACTCTACCACATCTATGACACAAACTGAAGTCTACCACATTTTTAGTTATGAAATGTTGAAAGAAATTTTAGTTTTACTAGTTTAGAGTCATCTTACTTACTTTCTTTAAATATCCATTTTTCAATGGTATAAAAACGTTTCGTTTTAACTGGTTTGAAAGGAGAGGCAGGACCGTTAAGTGATCGAGCTAAGCGCGCCATAATCTATAATTTCCTCTTCTAATTGTCTTCTTGATAATAAAGGAAGTGAGTGTTTGATCAAAGATATCTAAGTTGTAACAAAAATCTACAACTTTTTGCTCAAATATAATATTATTAAGGTAATCGTTTACGTGGGGTACCGAGCGCTAATACACAACCAAAAATGTTGAGATATGTATCAGGAGACGCGCTTTGGTCTCAGGAGCATGAATATAACTCCGCTGAACCAATATTTTTAGTAGTTTGCGAGATATTTGCAGTTAAAGTTCAGAATTTTCTGTCATTTTCATGTGGTTGTTGTAATCACATTACCCTGTGAGAAAAGAGTGGCACGCGGAAGGACATCATCGTGGCGGTAGCCACGGCTATGGCAACCACCCGGAGTTGGAATGGCGTAGCCCAGGGTTATTTTTTGAAGCGCGGCCGAAGGCCGCCTACGCGGTAAGGTTTTCTACACATAAAAAACATGGATCGGGCCCCTAAAACTGGGTAATTTTTCGGTTTATCGCAAATATTTTCCAAAATAATGAAAATATTGGTTGAGTGGAGTTATATTCAAGCTCCTGGGACGGAAACGCGTCATTTGATACCTCTCCCGACATTTTTGGACGCGTATTAGCGCTCGGTACCCTACGTAAACGATTACCATTATTAATTTTGAAATAGAAATCTACCACCTCGTTTTTTTAAGTCTACCACGATTACCAAATCTACCACTTTTTAAATTTCCATGTTCGAATACTGATGACATAATGTAGACTGCTTTCGTACAACTGAACAATTGAAACGGCTCAAATGAAAAAAATGAAAAGTTAAATCAAAGAAAATGTGCATATTTGTTGTTGTAGCAGTAATTCGTCCATTGTGTATCAGTACAAGTGTGATATGTTATCTGTCAAACGTTTGACATGCACTTCAAAATGAAGTTTTTTATAGTTTTTTGTTTACATATGAGGCACTTCAATATGGCGGCGCATCCGGTACTCCTATCTTTTAAAGAATGATAGAACGAGATACAGGATGAAACCAATATAGAATATAAAAAAACAGGTCTTAATTTTTTTTAAAAATTTTGACGTCTATGCTTAAGATATCACACTTGACATGGTACACAATGAATTAGTCTTCATTAGTCGTATAGTCCTGCCAGGAATACGTATTGGACAAGTTTTATATTGCAATAATAGAACTGAAAATAGTTTAAAGAAGCAAATAGAGTATCCAGCGCAAAGTTGAAACAGAGTATCCCTGGAAAGTTCTTCTAGAGGGAAGTGAGTTGCACGATAAAAACTGCGAATATGTTAGAGAGGAAGTTCACTCGTCTTCAAGAAATTGCCTCACAATCTGGCCTCACCATCCAACGTCCAAGGTAGGTGCATCATTAGTTTGACATCTCTTTGTTATGATCGAAAGCAGCTGCAGCCGTGATTTAGAGCTGCAATATGCATTTATGTGAGCAAATGTCAAGCTCATTTTACGGCTTTTGATTTGATTATAAAAGGTATTAGAAGTTTGTTGTTGTAGTTTAGTAACAATTTGTGGTGCACATTATAGTTTAATTAAATTGTGGTCAGTACACTTTATGATTTCCTAACGTATTCAATAGCTTAGGAAAAGCCCCACACAAAAATCAACATTCCAAGTTTCGCAAAATAGATTTGGACAAAAAATTATTCATCAAAAATTGTTAAACAAAAATTTGGAAATATGTACATATTTGAAGTGGAGTTACACAGTAAAAAAAATGTGTGACTATCTTATAAAAGAGTGATCCGCGATTAATCGTTTAGTTTACATTGGACTATAATTCAGCATTAATAAATTTTAATTTTTGTAGCATACTTCTAGGGCTAAAAATACATATTTATTTTATGTGGCATACTAAAAGGCGGCAAATGACATTTAAGATTGTGCTCGTTTCGATAGAAAGAGAATTAGTCCTTTCGTATTCGTACGGGTATAAATAGTTGCAATCGGTCTCTTAAAATTAAATTATTTTAATTTTATTTTATTTTATTCATTTTATTTTATTTTATTTTATGTTATTTTATTTTATTTTATTTTATTTTATTTTATTTTATTTTATTTTAATTTATTTTATTTTATTTTATTTTATTTTATTTTATTTTATTTTATTTTATTTTATTTTATTTTATTTTATTTTATTTTATTTTATTTTATTTTATTTTGATTTATTTTATTTTATTTTATTTTATTTTATTTAATTTCGCTTTATTTTATTTCGTTTTATTTAATTTAATTTAATTTAATTTAATTTTATTTCATTTCATTTCATTTCATTTCATTTTATTTTATTTTATTTTATTTTATTTTATTTTATTTTATTTTATTTTATTTTATTTTATTTTATTTTATTTTATTTTATTTTATTTTATTTTATTTTATTTCATTTTATTTTATTTTATTTTATTTTATTTTATTTTATATTAGTTTATTTTATTTAAATTTAGTTTAAATTAATTTAATTTAATTTAATTTAATTTAATTTAATTTAATTTAATTTAATTTAATTTAATTTAATTTAATTTAATTTAATTTAATTTAATTTAATTTTATTTAATTTAATTTTATTTTATTTTAATTTTGATTTTATTTTATTTTATTTTATTTTAATTTAATTTTATTTTATTCATTTTATTTTATTTTATTTTATGTTATCTTATTTTATTTTATTTTATTTTGTTTTGTTTTATTTTATTATATTTTATATAAATGTATTTTATTTTATTTTATTTTGTTTTGTTTTATTTTATCTTATTTGATTTTATTTTATTTTATTTTATTTTATTTTATTTTATTTTATTTTATTTTATTTTATTTTATTTTATTTTATTTTATTTTATTTTATTTTATTTTATTTTATTTTATTTTATTTTATTTTATTTTATTTTATTTTATTTTATTTTATTTTATTTTATTTTATAAATTGTATATATTATTTACCAAAACCATACTTGTTTTTGTTGTGTTTCTATCAAACATCCCTATCGGTTATGGCGAACCACCTTTGGCGAGATGTTAATTTTTTCCAATAAAATTACAAATTTTATGAATACAAACACTTTTGGAATGGAAAGCAAAAAATCCCTGAAATTATGCAGTCATTCAGATTTCACACCCAACCGAAGCAGTAATTTCAACATGGTTAAAAAAGTCCACATCTCAACAAAATTACCCACATTAATATCAAATTTTTTAATATCCACCACTCACCCATATTTTTGCAGTTTGGCTGTTCGCCATGATGCTTGCTTGCTATCAATGACTTCCGCTCACACTCACCCACGCAGGCAATGTATTTTGGATTTCCGTGAAAACTTTTTGATATTTTAAACTTTCATACAGATTTTGCTTTTGCACTGTTTTTCTTTTGCTTGAACTGATTCTAATGTTGTATTCGATAAATTTATCACACCATTTGACAAATAAACAAATTACACAATACATTTTGGTAGCAGCTCGGTATTTTTTGCGCGTGATCGACTGACCAATATACAACTGCTTAGAATGGACTGAAATGCTATGGTGGGGCAGTGTTCGGAGTTTTAGTACTTGAATGGTGGCTACAACAACTCTACCACATCTATGACACAAACTGAAGTCTACCACATTTTTAGTTATGAAATGTTGAAAGAAATTTTAGTTTTACTAGTTTAGAGTCATCTTACTTACTTTCTTTAAATATCCATTTTTCAATGGTATAAAAACGTTTCGTTTTAACTGGTTTGAAAGGAGAGGCAGGACCGTTAAGTGATCGAGCTAAGCGCGCCATAATCTATAATTTCCTCTTCTAATTGTCTTCTTGATAATAAAGGAAGTGAGTGTTTGATCAAAGATATCTAAGTTGTAACAAAAATCTACAACTTTTTGCTCAAATATAATATTATTAAGGTAATCGTTTACGTGGGGTACCGAGCGCTAATACACAACCAAAAATGTTGAGATATGTATCAGGAGACGCGCTTTGGTCTCAGGAGCATGAATATAACTCCGCTGAACCAATATTTTTAGTAGTTTGCGAGATATTTGCAGTTAAAGTTCAGAATTTTCTGTCATTTTCATGTGGTTGTTGTAATCACATTACCCTGTGAGAAAAGAGTGGCACGCGGAAGGACATCATCGTGGCGGTAGCCACGGCTATGGCAACCACCCGGAGTTGGAATGGCGTAGCCCAGGGTTATTTTTTGAAGCGCGGCCGAAGGCCGCCTACGCGGTAAGGTTTTCTACACATAAAAAACATGGATCGGGCCCCTAAAACTGGGTAATTTTTCGGTTTATCGCAAATATTTTCCAAAATAATGAAAATATTGGTTGAGTGGAGTTATATTCAAGCTCCTGGGACGGAAACGCGTCATTTGATACCTCTCCCGACATTTTTGGACGCGTATTAGCGCTCGGTACCCTACGTAAACGATTACCATTATTAATTTTGAAATAGAAATCTACCACCTCGTTTTTTTAAGTCTACCACGATTACCAAATCTACCACTTTTTAAATTTCCATGTTCGAATACTGATGACATAATGTAGACTGCTTTCGTACAACTGAACAATTGAAACGGCTCAAATGAAAAAAATGAAAAGTTAAATCAAAGAAAATGTGCATATTTGTTGTTGTAGCAGTAATTCGTCCATTGTGTATCAGTACAAGTGTGATATGTTATCTGTCAAACGTTTGACATGCACTTCAAAATGAAGTTTTTTATAGTTTTTTGTTTACATATGAGGCACTTCAATATGGCGGCGCATCCGGTACTCCTATCTTTTAAAGAATGATAGAACGAGATACAGGATGAAACCAATATAGAATATAAAAAAACAGGTCTTAATTTTTTTTAAAAATTTTGACGTCTATGCTTAAGATATCACACTTGACATGGTACACAATGAATTAGTCTTCATTAGTCGTATAGTCCTGCCAGGAATACGTATTGGACAAGTTTTATATTGCAATAATAGAACTGAAAATAGTTTAAAGAAGCAAATAGAGTATCCAGCGCAAAGTTGAAACAGAGTATCCCTGGAAAGTTCTTCTAGAGGGAAGTGAGTTGCACGATAAAAACTGCGAATATGTTAGAGAGGAAGTTCACTCGTCTTCAAGAAATTGCCTCACAATCTGGCCTCACCATCCAACGTCCAAGGTAGGTGCATCATTAGTTTGACATCTCTTTGTTATGATCGAAAGCAGCTGCAGCCGTGATTTAGAGCTGCAATATGCATTTATGTGAGCAAATGTCAAGCTCATTTTACGGCTTTTGATTTGATTATAAAAGGTATTAGAAGTTTGTTGTTGTAGTTTAGTAACAATTTGTGGTGCACATTATAGTTTAATTAAATTGTGGTCAGTACACTTTATGATTTCCTAACGTATTCAATAGCTTAGGAAAAGCCCCACACAAAAATCAACATTCCAAGTTTCGCAAAATAGATTTGGACAAAAAATTATTCATCAAAAATTGTTAAACAAAAATTTGGAAATATGTACATATTTGAAGTGGAGTTACACAGTAAAAAAAATGTGTGACTATCTTATAAAAGAGTGATCCGCGATTAATCGTTTAGTTTACATTGGACTATAATTCAGCATTAATAAATTTTAATTTTTGTAGCATACTTCTAGGGCTAAAAATACATATTTATTTTATGTGGCATACTAAAAGGCGGCAAATGACATTTAAGATTGTGCTCGTTTCGATAGAAAGAGAATTAGTCCTTTCGTATTCGTACGGGTATAAATAGTTGCAATCGGTCTCTTAAAATTAAATTATTTTAATTTTATTTTATTTTATTCATTTTATTTTATTTTATTTTATGTTATTTTATTTTATTTTATTTTATTTTATTTTATTTTATTTTATTTTATTTTAATTTATTTTATTTTATTTTATTTTATTTTATTTTATTTTATTTTATTTTATTTTATTTTATTTTATTTTATTTTATTTTATTTTATTTTATTTTATTTTGATTTATTTTATTTTATTTTATTTTATTTTATTTAATTTCGCTTTATTTTATTTCGTTTTATTTAATTTAATTTAATTTAATTTAATTTTATTTCATTTCATTTCATTTCATTTTATTTTATTTTATTTTATTTTATTTTATTTTATTTTATTTTATTTTATTTTATTTTATTTTATTTTATTTTATTTTATTTTATTTTATTTTATTTTATTTTATTTTATTTTATTTTATTTTATTTTATTTTATTTCATTTTATTTTATTTTATTTTATTTTATTTTATTTTATATTAGTTTATTTTATTTAAATTTAGTTTAAATTAATTTAATTTAATTTAATTTAATTTAATTTAATTTAATTTAATTTAATTTAATTTAATTTAATTTAATTTAATTTAATTTAATTTAATTTAATTTAATTTTATTTAATTTAATTTAATTTTATTTTATTTTAATTTTGATTTTATTTTATTTTATTTTATTTTAATTTAATTTTATTTTATTCATTTTATTTTATTTTATTTTATGTTATCTTATTTTATTTTATTTTATTTTGTTTTGTTTTATTTTATTATATTTTATATAAATGTATTTTATTTTATTTTATTTTGTTTTGTTTTATTTTATCTTATTTGATTTTATTTTATTTTATTTTATTTTATTTTATTTTATTTTATTTTATTTTATTTTATTTTATTTTATTTTATTTTATTTTATTTTATTTTATTTTATTTTATTTTATTTTATTTTATTTTATTTTATTTTATTTTATTTTATTTTATTTTATTTTATTTTATTTTATTTTATTTTATAAATTGTATATATTATTTACCAAAACCATACTTGTTTTTGTTGTGTTTCTATCAAACATCCCTATCGGTTATGGCGAACCACCTTTGGCGAGATGTTAATTTTTTCCAATAAAATTACAAATTTTATGAATACAAACACTTTTGGAATGGAAAGCAAAAAATCCCTGAAATTATGCAGTCATTCAGATTTCACACCCAACCGAAGCAGTAATTTCAACATGGTTAAAAAAGTCCACCTCTCAACAAAATTACCCACATTAATATCAAATTTTTTAATATCCACCACTCACCCATATTTTTGCAGTTTGGCTGTTCGCCATGATGCTTGCTTGCTATCAATGACTTCCGCTCACACTCACCCACGCAGGCAATGTATTTTGGATTTCCGTGAAAACTTTTTGATATTTTAAACTTTCATACAGATTTTGCTTTTGCACTGTTTTTCTTTTGCTTGAACTGCTTCTAATGTTGCATTCGATAAATTTTCACACCATTTGACAAATAAACAAATTCCACAATAAATTTTGGTAGCAGTTCGGTATTTTTTGCACGTGATCGAATGACCAATATACAACCAGAGAACGTATACACGTATTGAGTATACGTTCTCTGATACAACTGCTTAGAATGGACTGAAATGCTATGGTGGGGGCAGTGTTCGGAGTTTTAGTATTTAAATGGTGGATGTACCAATTCTACCACGACTGTGACTAAAATTAAATTCTACCACATTTTTATTTATGAAATGTTGAAAGAAATATTAATCTTAAATAAAACTTAGGGGAGAACACGTTAAAAGTTTTTCATGGAGCTGCTGATAGTTCAATATGAAAGTAGAAATAAATAGAAAACGCACTAGTTTAGAGTCATCTTACTTACTTTCTTTACATATCCATTTTTCAATAGTTTCAAAAATGTTGCCAAATCTAATGTAAAAGTGGGAATAAAATTCCTTAACATTTTTGACTGGTTTGAAAGGAGAGGCAGGACCGTTAAGTGATCGAACTAAGCGCGCCATAATCTATAATTTCCTCTTCTAACTGTCTTTTTTAAAGGAAGTGGCTGTTTATCAAAGATATCTAAGTTGTAAGAGAAATCTAAAATTTTTTGTTAAAATTTACCATTATTAATTGAAGGTCTTAGAACCAAATGGATCTAAGTGACTGCAAAATTGATTTGAAATATTCAAGTTTAAAGTTTACTGCCTTTTGAAAATTCTATGTAAAATCTGGGTAGGGCGTTTATTGTATGGGAAATAGATGGCACTAAAATGTCTGAAAACAACAAATAAATATCATATTTCACTATACAAATATGGGTATAATTGAATTTAAAAAAAACATGTCACTTAGATCCTTTGGTTCTGAGCCCTTCAATTTTGCAATAGAAATCTACCACCTTTTTTTTAACTCTACCACGATTACCAAATCTATCTACCACTTTTTAAATTTCCATGTTCGAACACTGATGACATAATGTAGACTGCTTTAGTATAACTAAACAAGTGAAACGGCTCAAATGAAAGAGTTAAATCAAAGAAAATGTGCATATTTATTGTTTTAGCAGTAATTCGGCTTCTTTATTCGTATAGTCCTGCCATTAATGCGTATTGAACAAGTTTTATATTGCAATAACAGAACTTAAAAGTGTAAACCTCGAAAGTAAGCAAATAGAGTATCCAGCGCAAAGCAGCGCCAGAGTATCCCTGGAAAGTTCGATTTCATCTGCAGCTGTATGGCGGCGTTCTTCTAGAGGGAAGTGAGTTGCACGATAAAAACTGCGAATATATTAGAGAGGAAGTTCACTCGTCTCCAAGAAATTGCCTCACAATCTGGGCTCACCATACAAAGTCAAAGGTAGGTGCATCATTAGTTTGACATCTCTTTGTTATGATCGAAAGCAGCTGCAGCCGTGATTTAGAGCTGCAATATGCATTTATGTGAGCAAATGTCAAGCTCATTTTACGGCTTTTGATTTGATTATAAAAGTAATTAGGAGTTTGTTGTTGTAGTTTAGTAACAATTTGTGTTGCACATTATAATTTAATTAAATTGTGGTCAGTACACTTTATGGTTTCCTAACGCATTCAATAGCTTAGGAAAAGCCCCACACAAAAACCAACATTCCAAGTTTCGCAAAGTTGATGTGGACAAAAAATTATTCATCAAAAATTGTTAAACACAAATTTGGAAATATGTATTTGTAGTGGAGTTACACAGCAAAAAAATGTGGGACTAATCTTTGCAAAGAGTGATCCGCGATAATCGCTTTAGTTTACAGTGGACTATAATTCAGCATAAATAAATTGTAATTTTTGTAGCATACTCCTAGGCGTAAAAATACATATTTATTTTATGTGGCATACTTGAAGGCGTTAAATGTCTTTGCGACTCAGCCTGGTTTGAGCCTAGACTAGTTTCATTTCTGGCAGCACATGTTCGCACAATATTTTTGCTTAGCCATTCATATAGTCATGTGTCACATATGTATGTATGTGCGAGTTTGCAGTAGTGATGCAAAGAATCGAGGAACCGAATGCGGAGCAATGGTTGCTTTTGTCACTTCTAGGTTTCATAGTAAACTCACTACAGGCCTGCAAAGCTCCAAAACCAAGGTCACCCACACGAGAGACTCAACTACAGGGCTATGCTGGTCTCCCAATCTTGTTGAAACCAACTGGCGTAAGTCTGCCAAAACACTGCCGTCGGGTTCTCACCTCCACCAAGAGACTAAAATGCTCAATGCTTACTAATACTCATACCCGTGTGCGTTTTTAACTTTACAGCTTCGGTTCCTTAAATATTCGCTACCGCACATTACTATTTGAATGTGTGTATTTGAAATGCCTTTAGCTGAGCTTATTATATTAGTTTATGTAATACTTTGCTGTCAAACTAACTTTCACTTAATTATTTCACCAGTTGAAATTTGGCGTAATTTTTTTTTTTTTGGATTCAACTAAAAATAACTTTTGGCTTAATTAACTAAGTTTTCATAAGGCACATGTGAATTGCTCAGTGAAATTGTGGAAGGGAGACGCTTTTTAATGAGTTCTAATAATGTTGGATGAAAGTATGATCTGTAAAATTGTGGCAGAAATAGTCATAATTTGTAATCTTTACATCAGCCGGCATAAATGCAGCATTGGTATGAGCATGCACAAATGAAAGCTTGAAAAAGCTTCCAAAAGCTCTTGTTCTTTCTTTGTGAAAGCTTGGAAAAACTTCCAAAAGCTCGTGTTATAAAAATTATAGAAACAAATCGTCAGCCTGTCGCTTCAGCTTTTTAGATTTCTTTGGAGGGATTCGCGAATATATGTACATATTTATGGGATACTGCCTTACACGTATTGCGAAAATCTTCCATATTTAAAACAAAAATGAGCCGTCTTCAGTGGGTTCAAGTAAAAGCTTCCAAAAGCACGTGTTCTTTGTGGAAGCTTGAAAAAGCTCCAGACAGCTCAAGTTCCACGTGAAAGCTTGAAAAGCTTTCAAAAACTCTTGTTATAAAAATGATAGAAAAAAAAACGTCAGCCTGTCGCTTTAAAAAGCTCCAGACAGCTCAAGTTCCACGTGAAAGCTTGAAAAGCTTTCAAAAACTCTTGTTATAAAAATGATAGAAAAAAAAACGTCAGCCTGTCGCTTTAGTTCTCTAGATTTAAAATATTATATGTGAGCTCGACTATACTGAAAGATCCCTGGTTCAACTACTGGGCAGTTAACTTATTAATTGGTTTGGAAATAGATTTTCAAAGCAGCGACGGTACTCGGGAGCCCTTTGGAAGCCATGAAAAGCTTCTCAACAAAAGTTCACCCGACTGCAGTGAGAGCGATTTATTTGAGCTCGTCGAATCTTCTTCAGGTCGTGAATGAGTTGCCTCTTAGGACGGACATACCTATAGGTGGCCATACTCTGAGCCCCCTTTAGATAAAGTTAAAGTTGTGCTTTTTTTTGTGGTTATATCTGCGTATTTCAGAAGCTGCGTGAAGCCGCTCAATATGCGCTTGAAGAAATCGCAGAGGAAGTCCTAAAACAAAAAGGTAAAAACGGAGCCAACCGCTTGATTGCTTACTCTCACTTCTCATATGAAGTGTATTATTCTCCTTCTTCTGCTCAAGCAGCCCTCTCAATATACATACCTACCACGCGTTGAAGTACCATCAATATCCATCCTCGAAGTACAGAAACAGCAAAATGATGAATTCCTTAAAAGAATCACGTCCTCTCACAAAGAAAACTGGAGCAATTGCGTGAGCGCGCGTGCCAAACAACGAGCAGTGCATATCCTGCAACTCCAACTTCGATACTTCATAGAGACAATTCGACAGAATAAACTGCTACTTGAAGATTAATACATAAGTAGTCTATGATAATGTAGAGACGGAGAAGGGGGTGGGGTGGGGTTGGTGTGGAAGATTATTATTGTCATGACGACTACTGTCGGCTACATTGGCTCACTCCAATTCCAGTTTGTGTTGTTGTTGTTGCTGTGGAATGACACTTTTATATAATTTTTTGTTGTTGTTGTTGTCGACAATGGCTTTAAATTACCAAGCATTTAACATGCTTCTTCAAAGTGAACGACAACTACAACAACAAAGTTGCACGTGCAAAGAGCTTGCCAGAATGCAACGTCGCCACAGACAAAGGATTCAAATCAGCGTGGTAGTAAAATTATAAGTTGAGCATGAGTGGAGCGGATGAGGTTTTTGCTTGATGAGGGTGAAAGTATTGGCGTAGCGCAAGTTTATGTGGCTGGAAAAGTATTTTGAATAGGAAGCCAATCAATTGTAGTTTAAGTGAATTAAAATGAAATTTTGAGCAAATGAAAGGATTCTGCATTGACAATGTGTAAGGTTTTGAGCTCTCTGGAATCTGCAAACTAATTACTAAAGGGTAGATAGTAGAGGTTTGGAAGTAATGGAATGGAAATATAATTCCGATGAAATAACTCGAATGCGGAAGGGCAGTATGATCCAAAGGGGAACTGGCTGAACAGAAAAGATTTACAAATTGGATCAACTCGATGTACATATCCTTTCATACCTCCGAAATCAATCGAGCTATCGGCACAAATCATATCTTAAACTCTAAGCTAAGCAACTAGAAATGTAACAATAAAACTTTCACTCAATTCTATTGAGCGGTTTTGAAGTGATGCGCGAACAAACATACAGACATACAGGCAAAAATTCTAAAAACTATTGATTTGGCTTCAATTGACTTAATAACGACCCTTTCTATCGATTTATAATTTTATTATGTGTATGGAGAGGGGATACGTTCTCTGGAATAACTATGCACTCTTCCGTTTCCTCTTCCCTGTGTAAACGACACTCTCTAGCAAACACTAAGCTTCCTCAACCCACATTTCTCCCTTTTTTGTTCTACTAATTTATATTTATTTTAAGCACTCAAAATGTCCATTGGATCAATTCAAACTTATTAAGTACAAAAACATTATTTTTGGTTTATTTCGTATTTCTCATTTATTATGATTGCTCAACTCTCGTCCCATGAAATCTTCATAATTGTGTGCCAATAATAATTACAAAAGTTTTCCTATTATATTTTCGACTCTGATGTTGGCTGCAATGCATAGAAAACTTCTTTAAATGAAATTTATCCGCTGTTGAGAATTCACAAGAAAAGTTTTTGTGGCTTAAATAAACCTGAGTATGAATGTGTGTGTGTGGTCGTAATGAGTTCATATGTTTTGCTTCAAATGTTGAACTTAGTTTTATTAAGCTTTACATTCACATGACAGGAAGCAAGTGCAGCTAAAGTGAGGATATATTTATACGGATTCAGTAATACCTTTGATTAACGAGGCATGACGTCATGATTGTGAACTGGTTGGATGGAGTGTATGCAATAAATAATCGCCTAAAATTATGCAATGTAAGCAAACTTAATGCCGGATATGGAGCTTAATCGTTTTGGGTTAAAACACCTTCCCCTACAATTTGAACTTTTTGTGGATCCAATGAAGGCACCACAAAATGCTACAACTCGACGATTCAAATTTTACTCCGATCTATAAAATAAGCATCTACTTAAAAATTATAAAAAAATGCTATTTTAGGTTTTGAATGTGTTCCATATTTTAAATAAATCTTTCTAAAAAAATTGTCCTTTTAAGTTTTCTAAGTTCAAAATATCATTTTTATCAATTTTTTTTTTCAGTGTAAAAATACATTTTTGTTCTCGTATATATTCTCTATTCTAAATACATATGTACATATGTACCTTTAGACAATTCTTTTTTGCAAGTTTTTTAAGTTTAAAATTTTATTTGTATCAAACATTATTTCCAGTGCAAAAATATTCCATTTAAGTTTTTAGATATGTTCAATGTTTTAAAAGACCTTTCAAAAAAAAATTCTTTTAAGTTCTCTAATTTCAAAATTTTTTTGTTTCAAAAACTTTTTTCAGTGTAAAAATATTTTATTCGAGTTTTTGGATATGTTTTAAAAGACCTTTCTAACAAATTTTGTTTTAAGATTTCTAACTTAAAAATTCGTATTTTTCCAGAATTTTTTTTCAGTGTAAAATAGTTGCTGTTTTGGTTTTTGGATATTTTCTATATATTGAATAGACCTTTTAAAAAAAAATATTTTTAAGTTTTCTAAGTTATTTTCTTAAAAAAATTGTTTCAGTGTAAATTATGAGATCTCGTTCTTGTATACATATACAGTAGAATCGCGAAAAAGTTAACCAAACCGTTCCAAGGGTGTTTTACTTTTCCGAAATAAAAACTTTTCCAAAGGGTTCTCGAATTTGAAAAAAAAAACACGGAAATAAACATAATTTTGGGAATATAATACGTTCAATTTATTTGCATGACTCACTTTTACTCGTAACGAAACAGAAACTTAGATTTAGTTTGTACTTTTTCACATTTTACATACATACATATGTACATATGTATTAATTTGTAAGGGCTGGTTTAAAGAAGCGGTCGAGACTTGTTTGTTTCTTTTCTTTTGTGTAATAGCTCCTGACAATTTTCGTGCGCATATTAATTTGCATCGATTTGCCAATCGATTTCCACGAATACCTTCATCGATTTTTCTTAAAATCTCAGATTTTTGATGCAAATTTAATCTGATTTGCAATGATTTTTTCTGCTTAGTTGACATTTTTTAACACACTAACTATAAACAACTCACAAGCTCAAACGTTCATGACAAACTACGTATGTACCAACCAACACCGACAATAATTTTTTACATACAAATTCGGGGAATACATAGCAATAAGGGGAATACCCGAGCTTGTTTTTCTTGCCAAACAAACGGTTGGGTTTGAAAAAATAGATAAGCTCGAAAAAGTTAACGAAAACTTAACTTTTTAGAGCGGTACGTGGACGCTCAAAATCGGTCAACTTAGCCGAAGGTTTAACTTTCTCGCGAGTTAATTTTTGCGCGATTCTACTGTACATACATATGTACATACATATTTCCTTTATACCAAATATACCTTTAGAAAATTTTTTTTTTTAAGGGTTTAAACATTTTTTTTATGAAAACCTTTTTCAGTATTATAAAAGTCATTCAATTTTTTATGTGTTCTATAGACTAATAGACATTTTTAAAAGAATTTTTTTTGTAAGTATTCGAAGTTGAAAATTTTATTTTTATCAAAATTGTTTTCAGCGAATAAACTGTCATTTTTGTTTTCCGTTATGTTCTATATATGTATTTAATATAACTTTTGAAAAGTTTTTTTTTAAGCTCCCTAAGTTCAAAATTCTATTTAAAAAAAATTATATTTTCAGTGTAAAAATGACATTTTAGGTGTTGAGTTGTTGTTCTGTAATAAAATAGTGCTTTCTAATCAAACATTTTTTTTAAGTCTTTTAAGACGAAAAATTGTTGGATTTTTGCGGTCTATTTTGTTTACATATTTGTGCTAAGGGAATTAATTGAAGTGGAGACGAATACATTGTGACGTCACAGGGCATCATAGCTTAGTGTTAGAGTTTTCTAACAGCGGCTTTGGTGCAGACACGGGTTCGCATCCCAGTGTCCGAAAAGGGATCTGATGATGAGCCTGGAAACTCTGAAACATGTAATCCTATCCATCGCTGTTGATTTTTCCTTTGTAATTTTTCTCCAATTATCAATTTTTCCCAAAAAACTGACAATTAAATTCATTACGAATTATTGTTTATTTGGTCTCGAGCTTGCAAAAACTTACAAATACGAAAAATTTATTTTTATCATAATTTTTTTTATTGAATACATATTCGAATTTTCTAAAAAATTGGCTTTTTTAAGTTTTCGAAATTTAAAAATTTAAATTAATAAAATTTTTTTTCAGTGTAAAACTGCCATTTAAATAATTTCTATATATTGAATAGGCCAAACATGTTTTTTTAAGTTTTCTAAGTTGAAAATTATATTTGTATCAAAAATTGTTTCCAGTGTAAAAAATTAAATAGACCTTTTTAAGTTTAAAATTTTATTTTTATTAAAAAAAATGTGCAGTGTAATATAAAATTTTTACAGTGTATATTGCTGAACTTAATAATATGAGTTGACCTTTAACGATTTATTTTGCGTTCTCGCCGGTTTCCGACAGTGTGGAATCCAAGAAACTTCATCCTTGAAAATCTCGTTAATAAATTGGTTAGCATTGCATTTAGGAGGGGTATTTTCTGTTCGCATCGAACCCCGGTTCCGTCATCAACGAAATCGTTCCCATAACAGTCGGGAAAGTACCAAAAGCGAATAGTACGCGATTCATTTCCGGCAAAGGTCTTAGTAAATCCTTTTTGGTCCATCGCGTCCCATTTCATAAGTTAACCCGTCGGTCATAGCGAACGTAAAACGTATACATTTGCTACTCCACGCCCTTGGTTTTGAACCTTGAATCGCACGTGTGTTGGTTAATGCACAAAAATACAAAATATTTAATGTCTGTATAGTTTATCATACTCTGAGTTTTCGTCACTAAATCGATACTCAAAATTTTGCTCATCTCACTTTCACTGATTTTCTGTTATAATTTTTCAACAATTTGTTGCATACTTTTAGGGTTCTTTTGGAATACGCTCGCACGCGCTAGTTCTTTGCATACTTTCACTTACAGCACAAGCAACAAAAACAACAAATAATAATCCAACAATAGGGAAAATGAATGCACAGAATAAAATAAAAAATAAAAAATGAACTATGAAAAAAAGCGAAAATATTTGTCAGACTTTGACTATGCAAAAGTGGGCGTATAAGTTGTCGCGTCGTGGTGTGTACGAGCAATGTGATACGAGAATTTGCATAACAGATTTACAAGTTGTTCATCCTTTTTCACTTTAGCAGCCACAGAAATTTTGTGGATATTTTTCCTGCCAACAACGTCACTTAAGCTGTATGTCGCTCAATGTTGTTATTGTTATTGTTGCTGCAGCTTCTGCTTTTCGCCCCCTCTCTCTCTCTGCTGGCTGCTACAAAATTTCACTTGCTGTCTGACACGTGTCAGCCGCATTTCAAATTACGCATTCTGTTAAGCAAAACTTTTACCTTATCACTTGCCGTCAATTCCCCTTTCACTTTTACCTTTGCGCTGAAGTCACTCTCTGCTTCGATTGACGCAGAAACTTTGAGGTTTTATCATGCTTCCGATAAGCTTCCATGCTGTTATTTGTTAACTTCAGCCAGAAGTCAATATTGTGTATGTTGTTTTTGTAAAGTCACTTGTTGTTGTAAAATCATAGAAGTTATTGAACATACTCTTATCCATTTTATTTAAGTCTATACTGAAATGATTTTTGATTTCCCAACAAGTTGGATAAATTGGGATAGTCACAGAGAAAGGAGTGGATTTTGTCTCATGCGAACTCGCGGCCGATTAATGTTGCCATTGCGGTACATGGGATGGATGGAGACTAAAATCCCGCTCCAGTTTGGTGAAGAAAAAATAGACTACACTTCACCGGACTTCTCTAAAACAAATAATCCATAAGAATCCATGAGAGTAACGTATTGCAGTTAGACCCACAGTCCTCTATTAAACTATTAAAAGAACTAGCCATCTTTAGTGGTTCCCCATTACATCTAGGGTAGCACTCGACTGCAGATAATCGATCCGGAAATCGGCCTCGTTATGCTCTAGAGCAGTGATGTGTGTGCCCTGGAACAGTGGAACGCCCTAAGTCCCCTGATTGGGGTATTTACGGATCACTGCCTAATAGAAATACTTGGTGAGTGTATGGAAATCCCGTTGAGTGCAATTTTCTAGAAAAAATGTTGGTTAATCTATAGACTCCTTGTGGGCCAATGGGTTAAAATATGTGCGAGGTAGGCTTGCTTGTCGTAAGAAGCGACTAAAATCCTGAAAGGATAATGCCATGCAACTTGATCGCTGAGCTACGGAATTGATGAATCTCATCTCGCATTACCAACCTTAGTTTGCCTCATGGAAGAAGGAAAGCAGATGATCTAGAAGGTTCTAGTGGCCATACTAATTTCTTCCACTGCAGTTGTAAATATAACGCAAGGTAGTGACGGAGCGTGTCGGCAAAAGGACTGTCACTTGCGACAAGACGCCGCAACACAAAAAAGAAGAAAAGAGCGAAATTAAAAAAGTTAGTCGCAATCCAGCTCTTGGTACGTCAGGATCGCCAAAGAACTACCGAGTCCAAAAGTAAAGTTAGGCAAGACAATTCGCTTTATTTACTCAGACGGCTATCATAACCCTTGGTTCTCTAAATCGCTGCCTACATGTTTACTGCTCTCTCTCTCTCTTTTCTGCGACACATCTTTGAGTTCGTAAGATCCCTGGTGGAAGCATTTGAGTTCTCTTGGCGTTTTTTATTAGTTACAGAGAAGAAGAAATAACTGCCAAATCAAGTTTAAGGAGGAAACAAGTTAGACTTCGGTGGTGCTTTGGGGTTCCGAAAGTACTTGGCAGCGCGTAGTAAAACTTAATTATAATAATTATTGCTTTGTGCGATGTGAGCAAGAAGCTCGAAAAACAAATATTATAATTAAATTGTTTCAAAACACTTTTCACGCCACCTTCTAACGAGCTGAACAAGACTATTTAATATTCTAATCAATTACCCATGCTCCCCACTTCTGAACTGTAACATAAATAGCAATTTAATCACCTAGCATGCGCTACGAAATTGACTTAAGTTGATATTAATATCTTAACCCAGACTACAAAACTTCTATCCATAACGCTACAGATCTCCACCAACTCACTTTATATTCGAATTGATGCCACACACTTGTAAGCGCCGACCATCTACACGTTTATCAAACTCATTTGCACCTCATTTAGTCACACACTTCATATATTTCATGCCAATTCCCCCCTCTCTCAAAGTATACGCAACTCTGCTTGGAGCGGGCGTTTACAAAATTTTGCTTCCTCAACACTTTGCACCATTCCCTTTCCAAATTCCAACGCATTCTTTAGCTTTCATTTTCTTCTTCCTTTTCTCCTTCATCTTCTCACTCTTTAATCATATTTCATATTTAATTGCCTGCGTTACAAAATATTACTGTAATATTTTCTTTAGTACTTCCATTACGTGGATTGGCATTACCGAGCAGAATTTCGTCGGTTAAAACAAAGACAACCAACAATATTTGCTTCCACCAATTGCAGGCAGCTGCTGCCACACAAGTGCTGCAGTGATGCGTAGTTATGGTTGTACCACGGTTCTCTTCTCTTGTATCGCTGTTGTTTGGTATCGGCGAAATGAATGGTTGGCATTAATAAAATTAGCTTAAATATTTACAAGCATAGCAGGTGAAGTCTTGTTTTTGTTGGTGTGATGGAGAAGAGAGAAGGAGTGAGAAGTAGAAGCTTTTCGTCGTATACTCACAACAAGAAAAGTTGGGCTGACGAGCAAAAGAAAGTGATAAGCGAAGCTCTCTGGTATTTTTATTGGCTGCAGCTTCCCTCGTTGGAGTGGAAATTTCCGAAGAGGTCGCAAAATCGTAGTTATGTCAGAAAAAGTCTATGCTTGGTGTATCGAAGCTATATGTACATATACGTATAGGTAGGTGCGCTCGCTGGTCGATTAGCTGCAACAAAAAAAAAAAGATCGTGTAAGTGCACGAAATACTCCGTTGTTTGAAATAAAAAATCAGCAATAAACAATGTGAGTTGTGTATATAAAAAAATTAAATTTTTGGAAAGAGAGAGATACCCGGTTGTTCCCGTCGGACATACTCGGCTTAGGGGTTCACCGAGGTGTGGCTGCAAGATGGCGTCTTAGTTAGAGAGTATGAGAAAATATGGCACAAAAAGACGGTTGAGAGCTCCTGCTTATGTTGACGATTCAAAAAAATGCATTAAGAGCACGACATAAAGGCATGCACTTGGATGGTCCGGACCCTTTTTAAAGCGGGCATAAACGCAGAGCTCGTTAATGCTCTTGCCAATGAAAATCGTTTTTGGAATGCCAGGGTGCACAACTTTGATAGCCGAATCTCACACCAGGATTTATCCCTCAGATAATCGATCTAACGTTGCAGTTGAGCATTGGAATTATATTACTCACTCCGTACGCACTGCTGGAGTGGATACTATAGGACCGGGAGAACAATTAGTATGATGCGAAAGGCCTTGGGCTGTTATAAAGAAGGATATTCTTTTAAAATCCACCTAGGTAAAGGTTTCCCACCACACCACTATGGTGAAGTGGAGATTGCAATATACAGGCTTAGGTGTTCTAAGAGCTTTTCAAAAGCCTACATAACTTTTAAGCAGAATGCGGCCGCACTGCCTCCAAATTGGAACTTAAGTGTGCTATTTTCCAAAGAGATCAGTGTCCTTACTTAGTAGACAAGCTGATTGGACCTTATCCGTAACCAAAGGCCCACATCACTATACGACAAACCTTGGAGAACCACCATCTTAGAGAACCAACACGCAATTTCCTTTTGTCTATTTTCCTGCAAATTTTAAATAATTCCAAATAACGTGGAGCAATACCAAAAGTTTCATCAGCATTGGGAAGGGTCTCTTCCAACCACGCGACTAGGTGTAGGTGTATTTAGAAATCGTACACACTGGCTCAAACAATTTTTGGTATTACTTGGTGAAACGTGGGTGCTCTGCAAACATAGAGTGATGTTGTTGTTGTAACACTCGGATCGATTCATCTTGTTAATCCGCTCTTCAAATACTTTGGAAATAACAACACCAATATAGTGCTTTGATTTTGTAAGATCCGGGATTATTGATTCGTTTCGAAAGTTTTAAACTACCAGAGTCTAGTTCTCTTTAAATCAAGATATGTGTTCTATAGAAAACAGAACACATTTAATTTTCGTTTTCCATTAAAGCTATCTTCGATCTCTTAATTATTCCACCTCTGAATTAATCGTTCCAACCTTTGTCTTAATAACACAATCACGTTTCAACTTAAATTAAATATTTTCGTTTGCACAAAGGCTGAACGTGAATGTGAAACAAAAAATTCATCAACACTTTCCTTTCACCACACATTAATTCAATTATTTATTTACAACAAATCTCATCTACACCACGAGCAACCACTGTTTGGGGGCAGCTTTCATATCAAATCAACATTGTTGGTATTTTTTGTTTTGTTGATGTTTCTTGTTGGTGTTGTAAATGTACAATAGCAATGCGTACAAATATAATTTATATAAAAGTCACATAAAGCAAATAAGTTTGATTGTCTGTCAATTGCAGACCAACCTCCGCACAGACAACATTGACGCGTCAAGGGATTTATTCGTATTCACCACGTTGAAAAAGGCTTGACGTAATTAAGGCGTACAATGAGTGACAGCTGTTTGGACAGTGATATATCAACTATAAATAATATTTGTATTTATATTTATGTATGTTTCTGTGATGGTTTTTTGTTGGCGGTAGCAGAAGTCGGGGAAAAAAGTGCGTTTTTATTTATTAACAAAATGCAGTCGTGCGTATGTGACGGGCGGCTGCTCGATTGAATACGGAATTTTGTTGCTTTATGTGAAACGTGTACACTGGCGTTGAAAAAAGGAGTACACAAATCGGGTAGTGGCAGCAAAATGGAGAAGGGCGCTGCTCTTGTTGTGGTTGAATATATTCCTACTGGATCCGTTCTGGAATTTCATATGCAGCTTTGACGTATTTGGGCCAGATTGAAGGGGGATTTCGATGCGATTGTGAAGGGCTATTCACCACATGCGTAAAAATCAGGTTAAGCAGCGCTTTGCTCGCATCAAAAAAGTGAAAAAAAACTGGTAATTTTGTTTGGAGAAATTCAACTTTTTTTACTATGTTGAAATGTATTCAACCTTGGGTAGGCGTAATGTTTCAAAGCCAGCATGCTTTTCTTAAGGGCCACGCTAGAGGTTTAAGAGTCTATAATATCTGGGCGATATGATTGTCGCAAGAAGCGATTGAAATTCACGTTTCAACAATCTGTAACTCACCAGCTAAAGAGACTGAAAATGGGGCAGTGAAATAACGCCCGCCGAAAAAAGGAAATAAGGCCCGCGGGCTTTGTTTCTTTTCTAAAAGGAAATAACGCCCGCGGGCATTATTTCTTTTCTAAAATGAAATAGCGCCCGTCGACAAAAAGAAATAACGCCCGCGGGCGTTATATGTATATATGTATGTATATTAATATTTCTTTCAACATTTCAAAACTAAAATGTGGTAGATTTTCAACTTACATTACAGACGTGGTAGAATTCGTACATCCACCATTCATGTACTAAAAGTCCGAACACTGCCCCCAACACAGCATTTCAGTCCATTCTAAGCAGTTGTATATTGGTCATTCGATCACGTGCAAAAAATGCCGAACTGCTACCAAAATTTATTGTGCAATTTGTTTATTTGTCAAATGGTGTGATAAATTTATCGAATACAACATTAGAATCAGTTCAAGCAAAAGAAAAACAGTGCAAAAGCAAAATCTGTATGAAAGTTTAAAATATCAAAAAGTTTTCACGGAAATCCAAAATACATTGCCTGCGTGGGTGAGTGTGAGCGGAAGTCATTGATAGCAAGCAAGCATCATGGCGAACAGCCAAACTGCAAAAATATGGGTGAGTGGTGGATATTTAAAAATTTGATATTAATGTGGGTAATTTTGTTGAGAGGTGGACTTTTTTA
>OX608081.1:69579363-69771863 GCA_951509765.1 Sphenella marginata | reverse complement strand
GAAAATGCAACAACAATAACAATTGCAGCGACAGATATACAACAAAGAGATAATAACAACAAGAAGTATAGCCAAGTGTAAATCGAATTTAAAATTGTCTGGTAGGGCAAAAAAAAAAGTTATAATAATGGAGATGTGAAGATGAGGCTTTTCTTGGCACGTAAAGTAGATTGTAATAGGGTGGGAGAACGTTTGCATAGAATATTTAAAGATTTCGGTCCCTCGATTTTTACTCTTTATAAGGGATGCTATTTCCTAAGACTAAAGTAAACTCCTACCTTTGCTTCATCTTTATTCTTCGCAAAGCCGATCTCAGACTCAACTTCATTACTCATACACCTTTGAGGGAGAAGTTACGAGGCGAAGTCAACTGAAACATAGTCCAGTGCAATCTCTTCTTGGGTTCCTTCAAACTGAATGCGTAGGCTCGAGCCCCAAGAAAATTCAGGGTCGTGGTATATCGGTTGCTAATCAAGGCAAGAACTCTTATGTAGTTCATCTTTTCCCACACAAACACCGCTATTGAAGAACAGAGAGATATTCTATTGAGCTTCGCTATGGCTTCCCTTGGACGGAGCCCGCTGTGGCTAACGATATGACCATTCGAAATCCGGAAGGGTATTTTCTTAGCGTGAAAGACTAATGAGTACAGATCTCTGCTCCAGTTCATCAAACATACACAGTCGATGAAATAGTTTGGTGCGAACTCATGTTGGACAAGGGTCTGGCGAACCTGAACCCTTTATACCAGTGGTTATAAATGGCTGTCGTTATAAGCTACTATGATCCATGGATCGATGGTTCTTCCCCTACTAAAAAAAAGCGTAGTATACCGGGCTCGATCGAGCATAGGGTTATCCATATTTGTAGAGCTTCCTTCATATGTGGTCAATGTGTGGAGGAGCTATCCAGGACCACAACTTACTCTAAAGATGTACAAGTGGATTGAGATTCTTAGTCATGTGGACAACCACTCACCTCACCTAATCTTAGGTAGCCCAGAGACTGCAGTTAATTTCCTCAAGAAAGCCGTGCAAAGCTTTCAACTTTAGCCGAATTGAGATGAACTTAGCTGCCGACTTTTTTCATGCGACAAACTTAAAAGAAACTGGCTTAAATGTGCAACAAATGTTGAAACAAAGGAAACATGTGAAACTTGTAAAGTGAGCCAGCTGTCAATATTTGACAACTTCAACACCAGCAAAACCAACAACGACAACAAAACACCGCACACAGATTAACTTTAGACAAACTTTGGTGTTGCGATATTCTTTCCTACGATTTGAAACGTCAAAAAGTGGCTGAAAAAGATATGATGGCATTACATATATAAAATCGTCAAATGTGAATGTCCTGTAGGAAAAATATCTGAATTGTTAGTATATCCTATTATTCGAAATTTCCGCATTCTTACTGTAACCTGCCAGCCAAGATCAAAAGCCAGCTCAAGCGCTAGTTATGATTTAACTAGCTCCTATAAAACAATCCAGCTCTCGTCCCTAACCAGAAATATCGTTCAATATTTATCGATTTCCCTACAGGGTGTTTTGTCGTCAGAGTATCGTTTCATGCGTACACTCTGTTTACACGCCTAAAAGTATGCCCAACACGTTCTTCCGCTGTAATTAATTCGTACGTGAAAATGTGTGTGCGGGTTGTGGCTTTTATATGGAATGGGGTGCTGTTGAGTCAAGTAAAGATTTTTCTCAAGTTTCCTATATACTCACATATGTGTCTAGTAAGCAAAGTTAAAAGCAGCCAAAAATTAGGCAAAGGAAAAAATTGGCCAACAGACCGGAAGTGGAGGGTGTTAAGTGCAAAGAATACATGAGTTGTTAGAGAAAATTTGTGTGGCACAGCTGTTGAGGAAAATATGCCCATATGTGCTGATTTTAAGACAAACTTTAGCTCAAGATTTTTAATGCACTATGGAGGTAATTATTGGGGAGGAGTTGATGTATGAAAAGCGCCTAAAATGAGGCTTAAATAAGGGGAGCAGATTAATTGCTAAGTGGGAAAGTCTTTATAATGGGGTCCAAACTAATTTATACTTTCTTTGTTGGTCTCCCGAAAAGGACGAATAATATCTGAGCCTTTGTAAGGTTGGCATTGATCTTATTCATTAGGATTGAATCGGACGCGGTGCCCCAAGGCCTAATTGCCCAAACGTAGACGTCCAGCCAGCTATGTTGTCCGAATTAACAAAGATGCTGCGACCCAGAAACTATTCCTTTCGGCGACCGACGGTGGAAGCAGAGGAAGATAGGGCCACCATTCTGACGCAAAGATCAAGTGAAGACCGAATTTCGATACTGTGATGTTTTCAATGGAAGGCAGCTCCAAAAGAAGAAGAAGTTGTACAGCAGAACTAAGGCATTCTATGGGAGATCACTCACAAGCTCACCGAGACTTGAATGAAGACCGCCAGAAGTTTGAATATTTGTGTGGCCCTTAGGCGTCAATGTTAGTTGATTCATTTTGTTCGGTTGATCTTCCGAGAGATTCGTCATCCTGCCATCTTCAATACCTAGTTTCGTTCTGTTCCGATTGTCGTGATAGCGATTTATATGACCAATGGAATCTTCTAGGTCATGTCATCCCTCCTTCCGTGAAAAGGAAAAGATGAGCATTGAGAGGTGAGACGTATCATATGCGGAGATCAACCATCAATGTCTTGATGCTAGCTTTGGAAAGTTGGAGTGAGATTTTCGAGGGATTCACGTTACGACTGCAGCACTAGGGTCATACACTCCGCCTCGGTAGCATCTCTTGCACAAGCTCGTTTATCACTTTGCCTCATAGAGCATTCTCTCTCTTGCTCTACAGGTATGATAATGCATCTACGTCTTTCTCGTGACTATACGCGCCATCGAACTCTTTTGAACTCTCCCACATCGCCTCAATTCAATTTTAATCAAGGTTTTAAAGACATTTAAATGTCACGCTTTCAAACGCCCAACTACACGGCATAACGATTTTCCTTTTATCGAGACATATTTAATCAAATTTGGAGTTTACCTTGAAGGCGCTTACAATTTGTCACAGCCAACAAATGTCAAAGGCAGACGTACCCACACCCAAATGCTCCATGAATGGAATAACAACAGACAACAACAATGCCACATTACTGAATTGATAGGGTTGCTAGTGAATTTAACCCCGAATTTATGCTGCCGCGTTTTGCCGTGTCGCCAGCGCAGCCACGAAGTCAAGTACAATAAATAATAAAAGCAGCATTCGCACTAACGAACAACAACAACAATACGCACTAATCATTTGGCAACCATATTGCGTGCTACTTTTACGAACAACGTGAACCACACACACAGCCAAACAAAGTGAACGCGCTGTCTGCCTGTCAACTGAGAAGCGTAGCAAAAACACAATCAGCACAAGCAAGTGAATGTATCCTAAACAACAAAAGATGTATCGATGAGCATGAAGTCGCAGAAAGAGCAGAAAAATAGGCAGATGAATGAGCGCAGAGATAGCGGTAAGAGCTTAAAAGTAGCAGCACCAGTAACTTGGAGAATTCAAGCGTTTTCTTGCTTTGTCACAAATTTCAGTGAAGTGGATTTGGTAGCACCTGGTAGCTTATATAGGGTGGCATTATTTTTTTTTTTCCCTAACTTGAAAGTCGAATACACAAAAGGCTGCGTTGGATCTTTTTTCTGCACTTTATAAATATGAAGAAGACAACTGCAAAGCTGACTTGTAGACCAGAAGAGATATGAGCATCATCTGAAACCATGCGCGTATGCAGGGGTGGAGAGGGGGGTTGGGGGTTCAAATGGATTTTTTTCAAGTCGAAAGATAACGACGAAGGCCCCTAAAATACTATCAACCCTGTGGGTTTGAAGTCAATATGACATTCTTGTAGATACTGCTGCCAAATGCTTACCAGGACGGTGGTGGTACCGGAGACCACACGTTGCTTTCTAGATCCTCAATACTCGATAATATAGCAATTTAATATCATTGTGAGCTTTTAAAAATTTTTAGGTCAATTATTTATTTTTCTGCTTGTCATTGACATCCGGCAATTTTTTTTTTGTCTAGTATACAAGTACAGACTGGTACCATCTAGTGAGATGCGCCTTTCCAAAAAAAAGTTTAAATCCGAAAGCCAGAGCCTTGAAAAACCCCAAGTCTACTATAAATGGAGATATCAGGCTAAAATTTATCAAAGCTCAGTTAGGGCTAGAGACCTGCGAAACCCCAAGTCTTATATAAAGTGGGATCTCGTCAGATTAACACCCACGAGAGCTAATTTAGAGCTGACTTGTCCTATCAAAGGCTCATATTTTTGGTCCTTAAAATAGCTCATCGATGTTTAATTCACAAATTTTTCTTTAGTAGTCACCCTGTGAAAGCTTTAACTTTAAACTTCTTCTCACTTCTCATCATCTTGCGCCATATACAACCACGGCGTGCAAAACTTTTCCTGCTATGACTCTGAATGTCGAAAGATTGTTGGCACGATAAATCGCAACTGCAGTCGCAACAACAACAACACCACCACTTTCCTGCCACACCCACTCAACGAAGCAGAAATTGTCGAAAGCTCGAAACAATTCTTAGAGTCAAATTTTATTTTGACTTTCAATGCACAACTTTAACAAAACTAGCAATTTTCTATGGTAGAAATGTCAAAAGTTTGTGCAACATTGAAGGTGGGGCGGGGGAGTTTGAAAAATACAAAAGTGAAAGGTAAAGAAAAATCAGCTCAAATTACCAAAGATGCCAGTACGAGGAAGCAAAACGTGCAAGGAAAGTAAAGAGTGAAAGGAGCAGGAAGGATATAAGTTCTGCTGATGAAGGTGCATACGAACGGATGTAAACATGTCAATGTCTCGCAAACTTTATGCCGCAGACTGTGTCACAAAACTACAAGGACAAATGGACTTGAAGAGAACAGCAGTCGTTTGTTAAGTAAATAAATAAAGGCACTTTCGAAGCAAAATAAAATTTTTGCAGTAAGAGGAATGAACAGCAAAACAAGTGAAGAGATCTAAATTTGCATGAGACTGGACATAATATACTCAGTTGTGGGTTTCTATTATTACTATCACAGATGTAAAATAATGCATTCTTTTTCGAATAATTATTCATTTGATTTATCGCAAAATGATTGCAGCCATTTTTTGTATTCTTTGACTGGTACTTAAAAAATGAAGTTACCATTCAGACTTCATTCTGTGACTTCTTTTTTCATTCATTTTTTCTTTATTCATGTATTGCATTCATTGCATAAAAAGTCTCACTGAAGTCAATTGAAGTTGGAGTCATATGAAGTCATTTGAAGTCAATTTACCTGTGGCATATGAAGCATGATCGTAAACTATTTTTGTTGTAGATAGTTACTGACTACACTCAAAAAATGAAGTCAGTAAGTGACTGCTCTAAATGACTTCAAAGTTGTGACTTCAAAAAGACTGCAGACTTCATTTTTCCATTCTTTAGTCAAAAGCGAGTCAATGAGTGCATTCGAAATTTGGAGTCATTGAATAAGACTTCAACTGATTGCATTCGCATATGAATGCATTCTTTTACAACCCTGGCAGCTACACGCTAGGCACAACTGGGTATACAATTGTGTCGAAAACTTCAATTACACCTTTTGTTGACATTGGCTATGCTCTAGAACGTGTGAAGACAACAAGCTAAATAAAGTAGATTGACATCGAAATGGTTCCTTATTCATAGTCAATTTATTACGAAGTACATAAAAGTTGCTTGAGACAAGTTTTGGGATGATTGTCTCTGTTGTATTGAATTGGGATATAAAGAGGCATCTTTAAGAAGCCTCCACGAGTATATTTGGAATGAATCGATATTGCTTAAGTAGAGCCATGACGCTTTCTTAGTACTGTGTAACGTATCGTAGACTGCTGGAGAAGCTGAGTAGGTGGAAGACGTGTTGAAAATGGGCCATTGTGGTATCACAGCCATTTTATTTCCCTCTCTTGAATCAACCAGGGTCTCACTTTGCCATACTGGACATCGGTAAAGAAAGTTTAGCAACGACTCCTCATCACTCTGATCAGATTTGCTTAGTTCTATAAGGAAGTTACATAATTCTTTTCCTATCTAGGACTTGGTCATATGAATCATGCGACTGCATTCATCCCGGTTAAAGCATGGTGACTTCGAATCTTAAAAAGTAGGCTCTTTGGCTCTCCTTATTCGGATTTTTAATGGTGATCGCACAGTGTCGTCAGCCTAATGTATGTCTAGCCAAATCGTCCACGAGTTTTTCCCCTTCAATATTACCGTCCGAGGATCTGGCAGTAAAAAATTTTGAGATTGTCCATAGCCTTAAGCTCAGTAAGGCGCACCATATCGAATGTTACCAAGTTGAGTTCGAATTCCTTTGATGGGATCTGGTAAATATTTCTGCATGGAAGTCACTGGATGAATCAGTGAGTAGGTAAGACTGCCTCCCTTGGCTATGTTGCGAGTATAATTCAGCTCTCTTTTCCATTCTCTTTCCGTTCTTCTATTTAGCTTTGCACCAGCAGTTTAAATGTTTATATCCTCACGGGCCTCATGATCCCCTATTCCACATTAGTAGTCTCTCCTCCTGGGGCTGAATAATTTAAACCTTATTTTGGCCTATCTCGTTGGGCCATACCGATCCATAGAAGCAGACAGGAAGTGAGGTGCCTTAGCATACACGAGTGAACTTCACTTTTTGCACTACTTAGACATGAGACATTAGACGCAGTCTCTCATATAGCTAGTCTAAGGACAAGAGAAGCTCGGTTTAAAAAAGTGCTCTGGTAGGCCAAAAATTTTATTTGAAAAACAAACAGACAACTGTCTGATTGAACAGCACATTGAATACCTACTCCCAGTGCTCTTCAAACTTCATGCAACACCACAGTGGTCGCTGAACTTTACTGTACGAGTATATGGATTAAATTGTCTATCAAACTCACAACGCATACAATCACAAACTCCATCATTCGATTTGATAATCAATCCCCTTCAGCTGAATTAAAGCGCACTAATCCCTATTACAAAACCAAACCACTAATTTTGTATTTATTTCCATCGATTACTTCATAATAACCCAGCCAAATCCAAATGCCCAAAGGGAATTTGAATGTGAATAATTCATGTGAATATGATTGAATAATTTTTGTTAAATAAAACCACTGAATATTGAATGATTGAACGAATTGTGGAGGTCCTATAGCTTTTGAATAGAGAAAGTGCAAGGACAATGGAGATATTCAATTCAAATGACGGTATCATACACACACATACAGACATATATGTATGTATCGTAAATATTTGAGTATCTCAGACTAATAAATGTCAAAATTGAAATTGACAACCAGTGACAAGTGTACAACAACAAGAGACATAAAACAGCAAAGAGTATGTCTACCTATCCTTTTTCCGCGCAGACTGTCTGACATATGCTATTGCTCACAGACAGTCGCCTCAAAAGGTTTTTCTGTTAGTACCCTGTGGGAAATTATAACTCAACTTCTTAAATTTTAGAAAGAGTGGAGTTAGGAGCAAATGAAGTAGGCAGAAGGTTAAAAAGAGAAAGATGAATATACAGATTTCAAGGGTCAAAGAGGCCCCTGAGTGAGTAATTTTTTTTTTTGTGTAAAAGAACAGGGAAGGAAACTTTGGGTTTAAAAGAAAGCTGTGTATTTCTTATTTTATTTGCTCTCTCAGTCGAACTTAGATTTTCTTGCTAGTCTCTTTTGAACTTGGTTTAACCCTAAAGTTGAAGGTCAGTGCGGCAATAAATGCACCAAACGAAGAATTCATATTCTCATGGTTTCTCTCTTTGCTGACTCTAGCGACGTTCCTTAGAGGAAATTTTGTAAACTGAATTTAGGTCAGAACTGTGCTGAATTTTGCATAAACAGAGAGTAGAATTGTATAAATCGAATTTGACGTTTTTCTCCTTTTATTGCATTTCCTACAGGGTGCTTATGTGATTGTGAACCTTTTGGCATTATGGAACTGTGCGAATATGTTTATTATAAAAATGGCGCAGACTGCAATGTAGTCGGTCAGACTGATTAATTTTTTCTTATATTTTTTCTGAATTTTATTTTTTTTTATTTTTTTGGAAACCATTTTTGGGGCGAATTTTTTATGAAATCCACGTTTTACTGTGGCTTCCCAGAAATACATGGATGCTGTATGTCTGAATATTTATTTCTTATTTATATGTTACGAGTTTTTATATATTTTATGTGGCATTGTGGTGAAATTAGTTAGGAACGTGATGCCATTACCGGCCATCAGTCAGTCAGTCAAATGGTTGCACGACTGGACACATTGACAGGCAGTTCATTTGGTGGGTTCGGATTTTGGGTAGTGAATCATTTGTGGCGTATAATATGAGTGGACTGCTGTGAATGCATCAACTAGTGAGTAGAGTGATTGGTGTGGAGATTTTACTATATTTTATACTACTTAGTAGGCAGAAGGAGATACTGCTGGGTGGACTTTTAAAGCTTTGATGATATTATATAAATTTAACTTCAAATATAGTGGACACCCCTAATGGTCTGAAATACAAGACTAACTATGAGTGGAGTCATGCTAGGGCACTGTTCCTCATTTGAAGATCTTCGGGTTGCCAGGGTTGGTACCACCGTCCTTTTGCAGAGATTAAACCGAGGTAAGTCTGTAAAGAATTAATCCTTTCCCCGCAAGACTTTCCAAATTCCCTTTTAGACGTGTCATATCGACAAAAAAATGCACCTGAAGTTGGTATCCTACGAGAGATTCAGAGTCAGAGTAGGAAGAATCTATGGATAAGGTAAGATTCTACACTTTTTCATGTCCAGCCAAGACATTTTTCGGGAAGAACAACGTCTGTTGGGCCGTCCAGTGAAACCATCAAGTATCAAGGACGAACAATGTTTATTATCTTCTTCTATCTACAGGCAGACCGTTGAGCTCTTCCTAATGCAGTCTAGTTAGACTCGATTGTATTGAGATGACATGCAGTTTTAAATAGTTGTTGTTATATAAAATCTACTTAATCGGCAGGATCACTTATTGATATAAAGTACAGAAGCTTTTACTGAAATTGGGTAGATAGACAGCCGGTGTCATCGAGCAGGCAAGAAGATCTTCTCATGTCAACAAAGGAAGGTGAAAACCATCACCGAGTTGGGAAGTAAAGCTGTAGATGGTAGTTAGTGGCTACAATCAACGCCAGTATTGAGAAGGATTGGCGAGCTTTGTAAATACGTTTAAGCCAGACAACCTTTTCTCTAGTTTACTTTTTCAGAAAGATCGAGGGAACCCAAAACAATAGGCTTCCAGTTCAACATCAGGCCTTAAATAAAGAGAACACCGAGCTTCCGGTAGAAAGTAGTTTCAGACTTTTTCAGGAACTCAGCTGGGGTCTGCTTTTCACAGTTGATTTCCGGTACAATGTTTCTTATCTTGAATAGAAGGAAGGATGTCGCAGGCTGTAATGCGGTTTGTCTTTCCCTCAAACTCCAGTTTGCCCAGAGGGACCAGCTTCTTCTTTTCAAAGCAAATAGAGTTTTATATTTTTTCAAAAGGAGAGCAAAGGTTGTTTGTGGGTTTTAGCTAGCCTTTGAAACTGACTTAAGGAAGAGCAAAGATTTTTTCGGGTTTAAACTGGTCTTTAAAGCCGTTTGTCGGATAACGAGAAGCAAAGAAACCTTGCTTCGTTGGTGGTATACAAAAAACTGTAGCAACCTCAGAAACTTCAATGAGTGTTATTCAAGGAACGACTCTCTAGAACTGCCCTGAGGGGGTGCAATAAGGCTAGACTAATTACAAAACCAAATCTAATAATTCTTTGGAAGTCCCTTTTTAGGCGACCTGAGTTCTAAGTCTGGAATTTCAAAAATTTCTTCGACTTTATTAACAACTCTGGCTGGATAAAGCCTATACTCTCTGAGATTCATTAGGTTTGATGGAGTTTCATGTCACCTATACTGTTTTAATAGCTATTTGGATTAACTGGGTTGCCTATCAAGGTTCTTTTAATAGGAACATGAGGTTATCGCTATACTTCTAAGCGATATAAAAGAACCAAAAATCCACCTTTGAGCTTAGATCATTGCCTCCTAGAAAAAGTATAAGTATATTTTTAGGTGGAGTAATAATATCTCGATCTCAGACGACTTCGACTTCTGATGAAATCAGACCCCACCATATTCTCTAGATGGCTGTTATTACCACGCAGGTCATAATCTCTTCCACACACAACTTTATTTGTGGTAGCCAAATGGTCATTAGTATATCCTCAATTAAGCAAAATTTCCATATCCAAGTATGGGAGACGAGTTATCGCTTATAATTGAGTTGTCATGCAACTTCATGAGGGTTGTGGGTACGTTGCTGGACAAGCGTCATTATTATTACAACACCACATTCTATAAGCAGCAAGGCGACCATGCGCCCCACACAAAAGCTCATGACATCTCCATGTCCATATTTAGTCGCATACATTCTCATAAATACAGCACATTGTCCGTTCAATCCATGGCGCAAGCAATCAAATTGACATCCCCCCACCTATTGATATGGAAACTGTATAAAAATAGCTTGGGCGTGAGCTTAGTGGTAGTATTGTTGGGATATAAAAGATAATCAATGTAACGGTAATTGTTCACTGAACAGGAAATTATTATGTGCGAGCCGACAAAAGTGTACAGACAATTGTGTCGTTGATAGAGAGACGCGCTGTCAGCGGAAAAAGAAGTCAAGCATAGAAGCTTTATTTAAAAAAAAACACCAACAACTCAGACATGGGATGTGTGATCTGTTTTTTTTTTTAGAAATTCTCTCGAAATTGAGTTGATTTATTAGCTAAACGGAGCGAGCATAAGAACAAATTACGTAGAAATCCATGCCTGTAGCACTTTGTTTGGAATCACGTAAAACCCGAATTTGGCAGCATAGGAAGTGGCAGGCCTCGACTGAGTTGGAAAAAACAGGTAGAGCATGACTTGAGCACCCTTGGTGTTTCCAATTGGCCTAGGCGGTTAAGCTAATGATGAAGTTATGATGATGATTTGAGGAGTTCAAGACAAGTCATCCTTCAACCGTATCTCACAAATCAGAAAAAATTCCGTCCCGGTGCCAATGGAACTCACACCTTTTTTGGAATACCTACTCTTGATTCTTGTAGTTCGGAATCAGGTTAGTGACAAGGGAAATGTATGGAACCTGATCTTTGTTTATACCCGGCTGGTCTAATAGGCACACCCATTACCAAGCTATTTTGATTTTCTGTTTTTCCCGACATTGTGAGTAGCTACTAGAGTTATGCTGGAACGGTTTTCCGTCATCTCTTCTCAATTTTTGTTTTCTTACAAACCGGTTTCGACGATCCGCCATCTTCAGTGTACTTTCAGAGAGCGATAACTTACACTGAAGATGGCGGCAAAGTAAAATATCAGTTTCAATGGGGGTTCAAGAAAAGTGAAATTGGTGTTAGAAGTAAGCTCAACAGAGCACTTTTAGACGCGATTTCTGTTATTTGGAAAACAGCAAATGTCGACAAACATTCGGTGTGTCTGAGTTTAGTCTGGCTAGAGTTTAGACTTTTAAAATACCAAGACCGAAGTTGGGCCAATACTATTCGCGGCTCCCTCACAATACTCCGTTGTAAACGGTGTCCCCTGATTTGGAGCGAAGCCCCTAACGTCTCGGCGATGATCTCCCCTCTGTGGGGTAACTTGATCATTCCTATTTTCAACATCGATAGCCCATAATAGAAATTGTCAGATGAACTGTAATCATTTCCGACCACTTCAATTGCTCTGTTAACTCTTCCACGATACCATGGGTAGCCAGCATAGAGCACCATAAGTCTTAGTTTACTTTTCTACTCGAGCTTCCGGGGTAGGCAAGAGTCACACTGGGTCAACTTCGTTCGGTAGACTGTAATATATTCAGATCCTACCTATCCATACTGAACTCTGACATGCCAAATGTTTACCCAGCATGCGGTGTTTATGCCCTGAGACCAATCAGCTATTCATCTGCTCAGTCAAGTCCAACGCTTTTGGATTCCATATATTCCTGGGACCACCTTTAGAAGAAATGTCACTACATTCAATTCTAAAAATATTTGACATGATAATCAACCGAAAAAGATGAATTACATTACCTACTTTAGTTTACCTAAAATGCATAACTCTTGCATACCACACAATTTATTCCAACTCTCTGATGATTAATTTTTCATTGCATTTGTTACGCAAGCACACACTTTTATTTCATTGCAACAGACAAACTGTCAATCAACTGACATTTCAATCCCGACATTTTGAGTACGCCAATTTATTCTACTTTCTTGTAGACGTCGTAAGGTACAAGAATTCCCAACGGTCTGCCACTCACACACTAAATAATAACAAATCATATGAAACTTCACTTTTGTAGCTGATACCCGCTAAAGTACTTTACTTAAGACAGCCGAAGGGATGATTGAGAAAATATGAATGTGTGTTTGTTCCTTTCGTATTTGACTTCTACCTTTACTTCACTAACCAGTTTATTAACCATTTTTTGTGCATTAAAACATAATACGTTTTCTTACGAAAAAAAATGAGTAAAACGAAATTGAATTAAGCTTGTCTAATGCGTTGATTTGTATTGTTAGGGTACTGTTAAATAATGCAGGGAGGGGGTGGCCAAAATGGTGAAAAATTTTGCGTGTTGCATATGAAATTGAGGGGATTTGCTGGAGGAGTAATATTAATTTTTTATTGGAATCGATTTAGGAAAATCTTGATTTGCCTGCTGATTTGCTCAGAAAGTATTATCGTTAAAAAACGGAATGGATTCGGGACTAATATCGAGACGGTTTCGGAGTTTTATGAAAATCAATTACAAAGTAGTTTTGGAGTTGCTCCGAAATTAATGAGAAAGAGGTTTGATATAATTTTGAGCTTGCGTCGGTATCATATTAAGACTATTTTCCAAGAACTCGTAGTTTTAAACCCGAAACAAAAGTAAAAAGCTTTAATAATAGTACCTTAATGTTTTCGAAATACGAATAAAGAATTTCCAAGTAAATTCCGAAAATACCCTGAAAAAAATGCATTCATGACAAGTAAGGAAGTCTAAGTTCGGGTGAACCGAACATTAAATACCCAGCGTTAGTTTTCAGAACGAGATACAAATAACTACCATGACTTGGCAATGAAGAGTTTTACTCCACTTATATTAATTTATGTGATTTTCGAAATTTTCTATATCAAAAAAGGGGGCATGGTTATCATCCGATTTCGTCCATTTTCAATAGCAACCTACCTTGGCCAAAAAGTAACCTGTATAACAAATTTCATTCAAAGATCTAGATTTTTACTCAAGTTATGTTAATTTATGTGATTTTCAAAATTTTCGATATCGAAAATGGGGGCGTGGTTGTAATTATTTTCAACCTAAGAACTTTCATACCTGGAACTCTATATCTAACTCGATTATTTTGCGCCGTTACGTAGTACCGTTATGTGGACAAAATTATAATACCCTTGTACTAGTACTATTACGCTGGGTATAAAAATTTGATTCGAAGTTAATTCCGAAAAAATTTAATAATTTTACCAAAGTGCCTTTGTTCCTGAAAGTATTGCTGAAATAATAACAATTCGAGTTCTGAAGTAGTAGAAGTTACAAATAGTTCATAATCATAATACTAACTCCGAAATAAGAATTTCACCGAAGTGGTGCCTAAAAAATATTCTAAATATCAATCGCAGAACTAACTCCGAAAAAAGGTAATGTTACCGATGTGGCAACTAAAATATCCTAAATTTTAAATTAATTCGGACATAATTCCAGAAAATCTATATATGATCACGAAATAATCCAGACATGATTCCGAAAATCTAACCACTCCGAAAAAGTTTCGATATTTTACAAAAGTAATACTTTCTAGTAAACCAGAGGTTAGTCAGACAACTAAAAATCTATAAGGTATCTATTCACTAATATGGGTTTAGTCCTCTTTTGAAATAACTCTCTCTTTACTGAACTCTCTCTAATATGGTTCTTATTTTGAAATCATTCTCAGTATACATCTAGAAAGGATCTAACTGATAAAATTAACTCCGAATACATCCTAAAATCTCCGAAAAGTATGTGAAAACAATAATTTCTCGTAAATGACAAGTTAGAAATAATACATAAATAGCTAGTCGATTCAATAAAGCCATGGCAATGATCACGGAAATGTTTCTGAGATAATCCTAAAATTTACTACGAAACAATTTTCTGAAAATTTACTCCGAATAAATTTCCACAAAACTTACTCCGAAAAAATGTATGCCAAATAAAAATTATACAGATATGGCAATGATTTTCAAGTTATTCCCGTTGTAATTCTAAATCTCCCGGTAAAGTAATACAGAAACAAAAAAAATACTAAACCTAAATATCCAAATTCAAATTTAAGCGAAGTGATCCCTTAAATATTATAGAAATAACTCTGGGTCCTACTCTATAGTTCTGTTCGATTAAAAATTTGTTAGCTTTCGAGTGATTCGTATCCTTTCGATTGTGGAAAACTTGTTACTCCCTATTTCGAAAACATATGCCTAACATATGTAATATGGTCGATATTTAAGAAATTCTATTCGACAACGATTTAGAAAACGGAAATTCACAAATAATTATTCCCTTAAACTGTCCAATACTCCACTTAAGATTTATGGTGTGAAATTTATGAAACAGTAATGCCTACTATTATGGAATTTCTTCTAAAGTAAGTTCGAACGAACTGCAGAGTACCGATTTTTGCATTCGAGTAGAACAGCCTTTCGAATAACAGCACAGAGTAAGGGCCAAGGTGTTAATGTGGGCTGAATTGACAGGTGGTTTCGTAATGCTGCATCGAAGAAAAGTGTGAGTGGTCCGCTCTAATATAAAAGGACTAAGGAAGAAAAAGGTAAAGGCCAGCTATTACTATAAGTTGTGGTCTATAACTTTATCAATAAGTCAAGAGGAGATATGTATCTACTGAAGTCTTCAAGAGAGAAAATACCAAGGTAGAAAATCCCCATATGGCATTTTACTTGGTTTGATTGTGGCCTCAGTGTCGGTTTGATCACTTATTCAACCTAACCTATTCTCTCAGAGGATAGATAGGAATTTCCCACCTCGATGTCTGGGTGATACTCGTATAGGTCCACCGATGTTTGAAACTTGTTTCTATCCAATATTAGCTTGAAAAAAACTAAAATTATGATCCCATTGTGGGCACATCCAACTTTTTCATTTGGTCGTTGTGCATGCTGACCATTGCTATCTCCTAAACGACTTGGGCTTCATTCTACCATAAAATTTCTTTCATGATAAATCTCTCAAAATACGCAGAACCACACGTACCACAGCATTTTGCTTCTATACCAATTACCAAGAAAATGTCCTTTCAAATAACACGAATTGAGCTAAGATATTTTAATCACAATACGCAATTAATACCCAGCTTACAAATACAAAGCTGGTAAATACAAAATTGCAACAAAAAGAAACAAAACACAAAAAGTAAACAACAAAGTAAGAATGTGGCAAAATGATAATGAAAGAATACCAAATTTGCAGCTACGTGATGTGATGTGAGCTCATGGCATTACTACAACTCAGTGGGTGGCTTAGGTGCGATAAATGGCTCGAGTTTGGTGGTATTGGTTAGTCATATAACAGAAATGTTGGGGGCGCTAAAGTAAATAACAACAAAACCAATGAAAGAGAAATATTTTCCTTTAACTAGGTACGTTGACTAAGTAGTTGGTAAGGGGAAGGGGTGTGAGGGGAGACATAAAGAAACGAGATTGCCCACAGCAGTCTAAAACGGAGGGGAACTTTCCGATGCAACAGACAATGACATTATGTTGTGTTCCTGCATTGCGGCGAATAACGACGTAAAATGCAATGCTTGCGGTATCGCCATAGTTAACATTTTCAAAGTAAACAATTAAAGATGTGAAACACAATCAATTACGGTAAATTTGTAGACCACGAAAAATATCGTTAGCAAGTGGTAAACAGACAGTTGTCTCGGTACTAGGCATGGGACTATTCGAAGAAATAAAACTTTTATTTGACGGGTACAACAAATTCGAATAGTTTTATTCGAATTTTTTGCAACGAATATTTTTATTCGTTTATTCGAATAGTGTTTATTCGAATATTATTTGGAAAAAATCCCACTCCTACTCGGTACGTATTCACTGTGTATATAATTGGGGCGCACAGACAGGCAAGAAATGTCAGCCTAGATATCCAACTAAGAGTCACTCTAGCAAAGGAAAGAGTAGGCAATTAAGCAACAAACTCCTCTCTCCCCTGCAACATGGAGATGAGGTATGGACGATGACAGCTGCTGGCGAGTCGGCTCATGGAGTATTTCAGAGAAATGGAAAGAAGATGCTTCGGCCTCTAAAATATTCTTGTCGGAATCCATCTACTAAAGCAGAGCAAGTGGGAGGTCTCCACTCCGTTTCAAAGACCATGTGAAGTATACGGTTCAACATATTTATTTCTATTAAAAATTATGAAAGTACTTTTGTACCGTAGAGAGCAACTTTCAGACAAATAGTAATTCCTCAAAGTTTCGTCTCTGCGCCCAGCGCTTCCTCTGCTTCCAATTCACTACTAGCAGCATCAGCTACTTCTGGAGTTTCCTTCGCGCTAACATCGCCCTCTACATCTTTCACCTCCACAGCTGCATCAGCCGCGTCAATTGCGCTTTTTGCATCACTCTCTGCTGCACTCGGTGCAATGCTCTCTGCTTCACTTTTTATATCACTAGAGACATCACCACTGTCCTCCTCACTTTCCGAACTATGCTTCTCCGCCGAAGACTTCGCGGTGTTGACAGCAACATCATCAGCGCCTGCACCACTACCTTCGCTCTCCTCTACTTTATCTGCTACAACTGTCATTTTATGTACCACTGCGACTGCTTTCATATCTTCTTTAGCGCCTTTATCCACAGCAGTCTCTGCTGCATCCTTTTCTGCTATCTTTACGTCGTCCTGCATGTTGGGTTCTTCCACTTTCTTAGCATCGCCTTGTGCGCCTAGTACTTGTATGCTATCTTCTTCGATTTCTAAACCCTTACTAACCGCATCTGCAGTCAAAACTTCTGCGTCCGGTAATACATCTAAAGGTTCGAGCGATATAAATCTTTTATGTGGCTTACCTTGGGACACAAGCAGCAATGCTATAATAAAAGTTAAAGTCAGTTGAGTGATGTACTTTAATATTCTTTAATTTGATTTTACCTGACAGCACCAATGAAGCGCATATTAACCGCTGACTCGAGCACATTTTCAGGCGTTTGTATTAGAGTTGTTGGAAAATCAAATGTTATTAAATTTGAAATTTTGAATTGCATTGCATTTATATGGCTTTTGGAATGTGATAAATTTGAGTTCGAATGAACGTTTTAGCACGTTTGAGTTTTCGGCGGAAATGTGACTTCCTTCTGTTGCAGCTATTTCGATAGAATTATGCAAGTGATATGCGCCGTTGAGCACATGTGTTAGATAGTTACGACATTTTTTAAAAAGGTTAGTTTACTGCTCTGATTTTTTTTCAGGTTTGTCTGTGCCTTTTACCGCACTTGGTCAGTCATCACTTGACCTTTCACCACCCATGATCACTTGCAATAATAGCAGGATATCATGTGTTCACAACTTACATATCTTGATCATCATTAAATAAGATGGAATTCATACTAACAATAATTCTGTGGAATTTCTTTCAAATCGTGTTTATAAAAAATCCATGCGATGTATTTATCTGTTTGCAATGATATCACCGGATACCATTTGAAGCGATATCAAGATGTGATTTGTATGTATTTTTTAGGAAATGCCATTAAATAAGATGCAAGAAAGCTGATAAGTCGTTTGTGAATTGATATTACCTTACGTTAATTTTATTAGGTCATTATAATTTAGGGGGTGATATCACCTGATACTATGTGATGTCACATTGCGATGTCATATTTATATATTTTTTGGGAACTGTTCTTAAAGGGAAAAGAAGTAAACAGAAAAGTTTTTTATTCGCTCAATTTAATTTCGGAGGTGATATCACCTGATGCTATCTGATGTCATATCACGATGTCATAGGTATGTTTTTATGTGAGCTCTGATTTAAGGGGATAGAAGCAAGCTGAAAAGTTTTATATTCGCTCATTTTAATTTCGGAGGTGATATCACCTGATGCTATGTGATGTCAAATCACGATGTCATATTTAAATATTTTTGTCAACTGCGATTTAATATTTGAAAGTAAACTGAACAGTCTTTCTTAATTAACTTTGATTGATACGGCATGATATCACCTGATACCATGTGATGTGATATCATGGAAAAAAATACTTTAATGCTTAATTTAAGGGCACTTTATCTAGTGTGTTGTGATATGTAGATATAAATTTTTTTGTGAAACTAAAAATTCTTCTCTTAACTTATTTTATTTTGTGTGAATATCACCTGATACCATATGATGTCATATCACTATGTTATATTCAAGTATTTTTGTGAACAGTGATTTTTTAATTGAAAGTGTAGTGGAAAGGCTTCCTTGATTAATTTTGATTTTGGCGGATATGGCATGATATCTTGCGATGTAATTTTACCAAGCCGTAATGGCCTTGTCTTTGGGACGATAACACCTGATAACATGTGATGTGATATCATGGAAAAAAATTATTCATGCTTCCTTTGATGTCTGGTTATCTTATCTAACTAAAACGGGAAATAATTTCCAACTTTGGATGTGATAGGGACTAAACACGGACTAGTTTCTTGAGCTTTGCATTTAGTGAACCATCGCGCGATTAAATGTTTGCCATATTTCAAATTGCCCCAATGACAATTAACACTTTAAAGCTCGCCATTTATGTATTTATCCACTCATTGCAGCTATTAATGAAAGATAATCGCCGCTAATCTTAAGCGGAAAAAAATTATTATATGACGTAGATTAAGTCAATTAAAACAAGCACGTACCAAGTTAAGTGCGTATCAAACGTTAAATAGCAGATACTGCAAAGCGAAGATATCACACGAAGCCATTGATAACCTCATCTAGCTCAATAAAAACTTTTGCTTAAAAGAGACGAGGAAAATAGCAATCGATCATAAAATAAGTGGAATGTCAAGCGCTTAGTACTAGCTGATAATTGGGTAGAGCTAGAAAGCTTGAGATAGGCGAAAGCTTTACATATGATTACCAAACAGTAAAAAGCTCCACAGAGCTTTGTGAAGAAATCTTGAAAGTACAAAGAAATTTCAGAAAACCCAAAAAAGCGATTATTATTATTATTATTATTAAGCAGAGATGACCTTCCAAAGCTACACAATAAGCGCCATAGTTCTGGCATGCGGTAAGCTTTTAAAGTTTACTATGAAAGCTCTCAATTTACTTAATTTTTTTTCTAAAATTTTTTCAGCTATTCTACAAGTTTGCCACACGCACGGGCACAATCAGCTGGGCGTGGAAAGCTCCTTTGCTTCCATACCGCCGTCGACAAAACTAACTGAGAGCGCTCGTACATCCTTCCTACCGCCACCACTACATTATCTGGATCCTAAAGCTAAACGTAAAATAACAGTTATTACAAAAAATGGCAAAAGATACAAATTCTTTACGACGGTGTCAGCGTTGAGTGCTTTAATACCGCTTGAACCGGCTGCAGCGTATCCTGAACAAGCAGCAGCGTATCCTGCACCAGCTACACCGGCAACTGCAGCTCCAACTTATCCTTTGCCCTCAACTCCAGCAAACTTCGAGCTCTCTACACCTACTCCATCAATTACGAGCCTTGCTGCAACTACAAAGCCAACTGAAACTAAATTTGTACTACTGTACCGTCCCATCGCATCACAACCACAATTTCAGGCCTCCCCTGTAGCCACGTCGAATACAGCATTAGCTCAATATATCCCTCCATACCTGTTCTCCGCTACTACACAACGACCAACTCTACAAGCAATCCATAATATTTTACCACCTGAAATCACAACAGCTCTGCCACCAAGTCAACCCTTGCTGCCTGCTTCAGCCCCTAAAGCTTCACCATCACAAGAAATGGAATCCTTAGATACCCCGCTCACCTCGGCTGAAGTCAAGGATTTGGCTTTAGAAACTCTCAAGCATCCCTACAAGGTGTGGAAGTATCTAAAGTATAAATTTCAAACTAGACGTACAACAAAAACAACAACACAGAAGCCTGTCGATAATGCTGTAGCGCGTGGTTATGCAGTGCTTGCTATGCCCAACTCGTCTACCCCCGCAACTTTGTGGAAAAAGATGACTTCAATGTATGATAAGGCGTCAATGAGAGATATAGCTTTGTCTGGAGATCCGTTGTATAGTTATGGTACTAAATCGTTAGCGGATCAGAATGACTCCAGTGAAGATTTTATGACCTAATTATGTACCCATGCTGGTTCAGAAATAAATTTGTTAGACGTTATTTGTGAGTTTGAAATTACTATTTTTTGGAAGGCAAGAGGTGGGGGAACAGCTTTGGTCCATAGCTACTGCCAGAGCTGGGTAGTAATGATTACTTTAGGAATTAAATTACCATCAATTCCCCATTACATGTAATTGGGAAAAGGAATCAATTACTTTGCTCCACAATTCCTCAAAAAAAATTACCGAAAGTAATATTCTTTTTTTGAGGCTCAATTACAAGGAATTGATTACAAGGAATTAAAAAAAATTACTTTCTGTAATTGTGATTTCAAAAGTAATGGGCTTTGAAAGGAATGGAAAAAAAATTACAAATTACCCATTCCTCAAAAGTCCACCCATTTCAATAGTAATACGTTTTATACACAAATTTACTTTCAGCATTTCAATTACTTTGGCGATTCCTTTGAGGAATTGTAATTGGAAATTTTAAATTACATTTTAGATTCCTTGTAATGTAATTGAAAATTTTCCAATTACATTTCCAATTTTTTTCAAAGCCCATTACTTTTGAAATTACAATTCCACAAAGTAATTTTTTTCAATTCCTTGTAATCAATTCCTTGTAATTGAGCCTCAAAAAAAGAGCATTACGTTCGGTAATTTTTTTTGAGGAATTGAAATGTAATTAATTCTTTTTCTGTGGAGCAAACTAATTGATTACATTTTTCGATTACTGAGGAATGTAATTGATTTTACCTAGCTCTGGCTACTGCTTAAATAACTGAGAATTTCAAAAATATCAATCTCAATTTTTTTTTGGCCCACTCGCATGTTTATGTGGAATTACCCTATTTTTAGCACGCATCAAACCACAAAATTATCACTCGATGCTGTAATTACATCAACTTAGATGCTTTCATAGTACGAAGCAGGGGCGCATCAACGGTGGAAAGGGAGTTTTCGGGTACCCAACTCCCCCCCAGCGCTAACCAAAAAGTGATATTTTGCAGGAACTCTGGATAAAAGCTGTGCTCCATGTTCTTTCATAAAAATAATTTGAGTTTCCTCTTCCCGAAATCCTGCACCCGCCACTGCTTCGAAGCTATACAAAACTAAATAGCTACCTACCTTGTGAAAAGCCTTTCAACTTAACTGAACACTTAATGAGCTTCGATGGCGTACGAATATTAAAAGCAACTTTTGTCATAAATACTTAAAAAGTCTACAATTTGGGCTTTTACGAAATTTCCACTCATTGCGCAAAATGAAACAAATGTGACCTGAAAAGTTTTCACTTTTACAAGCCACAAAATTTACTTAACAAACACTTAATAAATTGTAGTTGTTGTGGTGGTGAATAAAATAAGCTGGGAGTTGGGTGTATGTGGCTGAAGGTAGATGGCATTGTTTTTGTGTAAATGTTACATATGTATATATGGAAGCACGTAGGAGGAAGGAAGTTAGAGATGGGTGTGAATGTTAAATATTTAACACCGATGACAAGAATGAGTGCATTAAATAATTAAGTCCCGAACACGCAAAAGTTGACATGAAATGTTTGTTCTACGAAAGGGTGCTGGCAGTAAAAAACGTTTTCCTATAACGCACTCCAAATTTAAAAGACCTCCTAATACCATTCATATCTAACTTAACAATTAAAAAATTTCAATTTTGTGCCTCGCTAGTCCCGATTTCCCGATATGAATTTAAAACACCTCAGCACCAGCTTTGGCGCGCATCAGACAGTGATGAAGATATCAAAGCGACGTTCAGCAATTAATGCCGCATACTCGCCTTGCACCCGCACACTTCTCTCAACAAATAACTTTTATTTTTCTCATTTATTTTCGGCCGTCTGTGTGCTTAATCTACAAATAATCCCGGTGCGCACATTAAACGTGGTATGCATCCTCCGCTTGCCACACGTCCTCACGTCTACATGGTTGCATGCCACATTTCACTTTCATCCATTACTCGCTTGCAACGCGCTGCAAATAACCTTCACTCACATTTGAGGCTTCCGTTCTCTTGCAAATGTGAATGTGTTTGTATGTGTGTGAGTGGGTTTGCACGTGTGTGTACGGGAGATTGTCGCTTGGTGAGTTTGAGTATTGCACGTCAGACTCAATTAAATACCGCCTTATTTATGTTGTGGCGCAACTCATGTGGCAGCACACATACACCAGCAGTTGCAGCTCGCACACACCTGAACACCAATCCATCTAACTATTAGATGTTTTGGGTGCTTATTAAGAAACTTCAAGGAAGCTTTCTATAATAATTATTCGGTGTACCAATGACGCTATGGGGCTACCTCCTTTCGCTTTGGTATCTTAGAAATGGGAGCCTTTATAAAGACCTTTCACTCGCAATCTTTCAACACAAAGGTGGAGTTCATTCAGCGGACTAGGCCCAATCTTTTTCCACCGATCATATAGCTTGGGTACAAATATTTCATGGCAAAGAGGAGCCCCTAAAGCTGTGGTTCAGTACCTATAGTCCAGTAACCATAAGCTTTGGTCCAATTAAATACTTTTCGGCTCATATCCCCTAAACTAATTGAGAAAAATAGCAGTGTTTAGAGCTACAGAAAGACCGATTATACATAAGTATGAGAAATCAAAAAAGCTTGAAAAGCTCAACCTTACTTTACCCAACACTAACCTTACCTAACCTGAAACAAAAGAAAATCACTCAAAAAGTTATGCAAGTAATTAATTCGCTACCATTTGCATTATTACGCAATGTTAAAAAACTATCCCATTAGCAAAAAGTATTCTCCAATGCAAAAGCTCTGTGATGGGTAGTTATGCAGTAACACGAAATTGTTAAACAAACAAGTAAAAATTGCTAACACAGCAACAAAACACGTCAACAACTGTGATAACAGCGGAAATCGTGTACAAAACTGAGTAATTTGCAACAAAAAAAAAACAACAAAAAAACAGTTAAATGAAAAGAATGCAAAAAAGTTAAACTAACTTAACAGCCGTAAAACAGAAATCAGAACAATAAAGTTAAGCACATGCATAAATAGTCACATATGAGCAGCAAATTGATTCGAAAACAAAAAGCAGAACACAATATGCCATCTGAAACGAGCGAAACATTGAATTGTTTAAGTTTGTATACCCCGTTGCGGAGCTTAAAAGCTTAAAGTTTTGATGAGCTTAAAGTTCTTTAAAACTGATAAATCTAATAAAACTTTAGAAGATTACCAGATTTTTAAAACATAGCTTGTTTTTTTTTTAGATTGAACGCTTTGGATACATTTCATCAGAGTTACAAAATCTTAATATTTCAAGAGGGGTAAAAGTTGACAAAGTTGAAATATGTATTTTAAGAGCTTTAAGCTTAAATGCTTTAAGAGTTTGTGGCACAAAAGGCTCACAAAACTTGTGAAATTGGCCTTTTTTTATTCGTTTTTAAATGTAGTCAAAAGTGAAATGCGAATTCTTGTTTGTTCTTGTCGATTGAAATCAGCTTGAGTGGGAGCTGTGGGCTTTTCAGCACTTTTTTCAAGTACGGGCACGTTTTCGTGGCAAAAAAGCCTTCAACTATTAAAGCAGATACGTTTCTTATGTTTTTAATGTTCAAAGCTTTTGTATACTTTTAAGAGTATAAAAGCTTGAGATTTGAAGAAATTAAAGGTACGAAAATTTTGAAAAGCTTTAAGCTTTAAAATCGAGAAAGTTTATAGTTAGCTTCAGTTTTTATTTAAAAAAATTCAAACGTGCGGGTGACTGAGACAAAAAAGGCTTAATTTTGTTAACAAAGCGGATTATTTATCTGAGTTTAGTGAGAAATTGTTTTTGAGCTAATTCCTCATATTTTTGTAGATCACTTTTCCCTTTAAACAGACTTTATAATGTTCAGCTTTTTACAGCTTTTAAGTTTTTTTTTAGATATTTGCGTTATTAAAAGGCTTCTTCTCTGATGCTTTCAGATTTCAAGTAGCTTTAATATTTATTCTAATTATTTAATTCCACAGCTTTTATATTATAAAGCTTTTTCCAGCTTTTTGTTTTTACAATGGAGGACCATTTTTAAGCTTTAAAAGATTTATGCCTAAAAAGTTCCATCCTTAAAGATTTTCTCAGCTGTTTTGATGTTTATTTTTGTATTCCAATTATAGAATATAAAGTTTTTTCCCAACTCCAAGCTCTCAGAGTTTTGAGCGTGATAATAAAAATAACTTTTAGAACATTTTAGAATTTGCGACTTCAAATATTAATACCTATTTTGTAGAACTTAAAAAGGTGTTTTTTTCCAATTTTTAAGCTTTGCATTGTTTTTAAATACGAATCCCGAAATATTAAGTTCGGGAGCTATCAGTACCTCAAAGCTTTCAAAGCTCCATGCTTTTGAAATTGATAATTTAATTTCATATTTAGTTCCCCAACTGGGTATATAATTTCCTACACACCTGAACTTCTGTATTTTAATTATTTTCCTGCTGCTGTCATTCAACACGTTTTGTTTGTTATTGTAGCTTTTCTATTTTGTATGCTTACGTTATGCGCTTCAACGCGCGCCACTGCAATGTCAATGAACTGTCAAACAACGTACGCCGACTAATAAATGCGACTATTTACAAATACAAACTTAATCCATTGTGTGCGTATGTGTTATGCTGACACAATAAACATACGAATATTACCAACAATGCGTTCAAGTGTCAATACGAAAGTCAGCGCTTTTTGTGTGTTTATTTGTTCATTCATTCCCTCATTCGTGCGCTCAACTCATTCATTCACAAGTTAATGTGACGTAAGAAAATTGGAGAAAAGTCGTTACCTTACTTGTTGTTGTTGACATTGTCAAAAAATAGCGTTGTCGTGATTTTAATTACTTTTATGCACTTCTGGATGGCAATTCAATTTTCCGCAAAATCCCCCCTGCCGTGTGCTTAATTTGGCGCCCTTAATGCAACACAAATTTAATATCACAAAATAATTTTGACATTAGCAAGCGCAACAAATTAGGGTTGTTTGTGGTGGTGAATGCAGAAAATTACAGGGTGAACCATTTTTTTTTTGCCTCTGACAACTAACACACATTTTTGACAATAACTAACAACGAGCGGAATATGAAAGCTTTCTCAAATTAAAGCTCAATCTTCGCTGGAGCCTTTTAATTTGCAAAATATTTAGCACGTTGTGGAGAAAAGGGGTATCAGAAGGGGGTGTTTACATATTTCTCGGAAGCATTTTTGCAAAAAAAAATTTAAAATCTTTTAAAAGCTCAGCTTTTTTTATTTCTTTAGCTTTTCTTTACACATCACACTACTCACCTTTTACCAGCCGCTTATACAACCACACCTCACTGCATTTTTATGGTTGCGTTAATTACATATATCTCAAATCCTTAAGTGTCATTCAAATATCCTTTTCGCTGCTCAATTTACTTTTTGATTAGCCTCTGCTTACCCTCTTTGTTTGCAAGTTTGTTGTGTGCAAGTGTTACTGCTGTCAGTTACCCAAACGTATTTGACATTTGAAATGTCAATATTGACAGTAATGTCATTACTAAGCAATGTTGATCAGACCGAAAACGATTGAATGCTAATCAATTGTGGACAGAAGTTAGAGCATGGAGAAAATAATTAATTTTTGGAAATTGAAAAATTATTGGTTGACGTTGAAATATTTCGTTTGTTAGCCATTAAGTGAATTGGAATTATAAAAGTTAGAGCTAACTCAATTCATGACTAAGTGAGGTTACTAGCGCGCTTCATTAACTTAATTGAATTATAAGAATTGGATTTGGGGCGTAGTTATTTTTAAACTGAAAAATATAAACGTCAGGATAAAGTATGGAAATTTTGCTGATTCCACAATAAAACTGATGGGCTCTAGAGCACAAGCACCACCTGCGACATATGTACCCAACCCATCAGCACTCTCTGATGGACACTCAATCCGCTCTATTGATGTATCACCTTGTTTTTTTCGTCACCGACTTTGGTCGTTGAGAAATTATCTGCTGGATTCCGTAAGCTTCCCTACGTAGATTTTCGGTTGAGTTTGGAGTACGATATTTTTAAAGACTAACTACGACAGCCTCTGACACTGAAATGATGGTTTGAGCCAAGAAAGAGAGCTCACTCTTAATAGGTAAGGTAGGATGACCCATGACTATACGACCAGCAAAGCCGTTCTCATTTTGGAATGAAATTTTGTAAGGTGGGAGGGAAGCAAGGGTTGGGGTGATGAAATAAAATACTTTGTGCCGGGAAAGTAGAAGGTAACAACCGAAAACACTGGCCTCGTTTGCAAGGGGATTACGAAGGCTCAGAGCTAACATTGGAATATGTTGGCAATTTGCTCAGAGATCTGGTAGGGGAGAATAAAAACTGGGAAATTAGAAATTAGGGAAAATAAACCAAAATGGTAGTGATACAAATAGGAAGCTGAGACGAAGAAAGAACTACTGACAAATCTGATGAAGAAGTTAGCTACAGAAAATATTCTGGCAAAGAACAGATGCTTCCCGAAGCTTGCGTCCACCGCAGAAAAGACCTTGTCCATAGGATTGGCCTCCGGCCAAGTGGCCAGTGGACTCAATTGAGAAATGCAAATTTCAGCTGACTCATCTATGTAAATTTAGGGTGTTACTGGCTCAAAGGGATCAGATTATCTCCCAACTGACCTGAACTATGCCAAAAAGCTGCTCGCCTATACCATGGAGGACAGCATAAGTAGTTTTTATATGAAAATTTCTGCATCTGTACATTGCATTGATTGGAGGGGTCATTATTAAGCCAAATCACCTATTTTCAGAATTTTTGTCTATCTGTCAGTATGTTTGTTCGCGCATCACTCAAAACCTGCTAAATATACCTGAACCTAGCTTTCTACGTTGCATCAGTAGACGTCTAACTTAAGGTTTAAGATATTCCTTATTTCGATAACTCTACGGGTTTTTGAGTTATCGGCTAACATGTGGATCAAGGTGACCCAAAATTTGTTGGTACAATATGGGTATCGAAATAAAGGTGATAACGCGTGCTACAACAGACGAGGCAATGAAGTTCCATATCTGATGTGGTATGGGATATAATGCTTAAGGGCAAGGGCCTGAAAAGTTGATAAAGTGTTGTGCCAAGTTTACGAAATTAAATGTGATCGAACTCTAAATTTCCCACTGGGTATGCACATTTCAATGTGCGCCACAATTTGTGGCTAAATAACACCCACCTATCAGGAATTTGTTTACGCAAACATTCCTAAGAAATTTTGAGCTAACATTTTTAAATACCTACAACTCCGTATTGGCCTTACAAATCCACAAAAACTGCCATTCAGACACGCAAAACTAAATAAAGCACCGATAGGCTTATCACAGGCGGCATTACATCCAACTGAGTGCGTGGTCACACAGTTGCACCAGCACTTATCACAACAATAAAGCACACAAAGTGGAATGTGAACGTGCTTTTAGAATAATTCCAGCAATATAATAATAAGAAATATTTTAAGTCCATAGCAAATGTGAGGAAGTTTTTTATTTATATATACCGAACATAAATAGAAAATCCATCAAACAAATTCACTTCAAACACAAGTAACGGTCAATTGTGTGTGAGACAAAATGTTGCAGCGACGTGAGCAGTTGGCGTTAGTGCTATTAGCTATTTTTGGTGAGTGAAAGCATTAAGTACAAGTGAAAATATTTGTTAACAATTTTTGTTTTTGTTTCATTTCTTTTAGCCTTTCAATATGCAGAGCCCTTTAAAAGTCTAGTAACCCTGGGTAACGATGGTGTACATGAGGAGAGTGAAGAGCATTACAATTTGAAATTTCCCACATTGAAATTGCTTAAGCCGTTCAATTTATTTGATAAGAAGAAGAATAAAATTGGCGATTTGTTGGAAAATAAGTTAGCCAAGTTAGAGGGATTGGATGAAAAATTACTGGACCTACTTGATCTGGTTAAAGACAAAAAGGAAGCAAAGTTACCAGCACCCGCATATGCACCAGCACCTGCTTATGCGCCAGCACCTGCTTATGCGCCAGCTCCAGCCTATGCACCAGCACCCGCTTATGCCCCAGCTCCAGCTCCCGTTCCTTCAAAAAAGGCAAAATTGGATGGCAAACTATTGGGCTTACTAGATTTAGTTGCAGAAAAGAAAGAAGCGAAATTACCAGCACCAGCTCCAGCATATGCTCCACCCCCACCAGCCCTATCATACGCACCACCTCCACCTCCAGCATATGCACCAGCACCAGCTCCGGCATACGCACCACCTCCTCCACCTCCAGCATATGCGCCAGCACCAGCGCCTGCATACGCACCACCTCCTCCACCTCCAGCGTATGCTCCACCAGCACCAGCTCCTCATCTACCTAAAGTTTTAAAGACAAAAGTAGTCCCAGCACCACTTCCAGCGCCTGCATACGCACCACCTCCAGCGTATGCACCAGCACCAGCTCCGGCATACGCACCACCTCCTCCACCTGCAGCATATGCACCAGCACCAGCGCCAGCATACGCACCACCTCCACCACCACCAAAGTATGCACCAGCACCCGCTCCAGCTCCATTATATGCACCAGCAGCACCTAAATATGCACCAGGACCGAAATTTTACTATCTCGAATCGGATGAACAGGAAGCATATGCTTATGTGCCTATAAAACCCATCAAACGGAAGCCAGCAGCACTTGCATGCGCTGGTTATGACGATGATGCCTACTTCACATAAACAACAATTTTTTAGAACTGCTTTGTTACAATTTTTGCGATCATTTTTTTGTTTTTTTGAATTTGGATATTAAAAAATTCTTTTAATATTTAAAAAAAAAAAAACAGTTTTGATTTTTAACTTTTGGAAAATTTCTATACGATTGGATGTAAGTATTGGGAAATTATGTCTATATTGAGGGCCTCTGATGCCCAAAATTATAGTTCTGGGTTTGCGAACGAAAGTTACTCGAATTCGGATAGCAGGATCTTTTCAATGGAATCGTCAAAAATACTGATTTTGAAAACGCGCAATTTTAAAAAAATGTATGATATTTAGTTGATCTTCAAACTTTTACTGAGATAACTTTAGCATGGTATTGAAATTCTGGAAGTTGAGGTTTTTGAAAACAAATCTAAGGTAAGCTGTTCTTCAGCTCAATTCAAAGCAATGAGATTTTGGAGAAAGCATAGGGCGCTACCGTTTTCAGAAAATATTTCGGAGATTGGATTATTCGAACCAAGATCTCAAGCCGGTTGCTATTTTAAAAAGTTCTGAGGTATTCCGAGTATCAAAAAAACTTGGCCAATTTCGAAATGGGCATAATTTATTTAAATTCCAGTTGAAAAATGGTAACGCCTTATATAAAAATATCGATTTTGAAATAAAATTTTTTTTTTAAATATTTCCTTCCCACATGCTGGAATAGGCATAAAAATGGAAGGTGTAAATGGAAACCGTAATTTTGAGACGCAGCTGCTAAGTAATGATTACTAATCGTAATGATTACCCACTTGATTGATTATAAAAGCCTGCCCATAATTGACTACCCAATGTTTTCGGATGTTAAATATGATTTTAATGGGTATTTTTTAATAACTAAAAAAATTAATTAATCAAAGTAACCCAAAAAAAATCATTATGATTATTTTTGATTATTTAGGTACTATGAATTATTTTTGTCTGTTTTTGATTACAATTTTTTAGTACTGCAAACAAACATATAAAGCTGAAAATAATAAAAAAAAAAATTTAAGAAAAATTAAGAAAAGTGAAAGTAAAAAAAATTAATCAGTAAAACAAAAAAAAAAAGATTTTGTTTCTGATTACTTTTGATTATTTTGGTTTTATTTTTTGTTGTTATTAATTTTTTGAATCTTCCAAATTTATTTTTGATATTCTTGTTTGTTGTTATTAAATTTTTGGTTCTTCTAAATTTTGTTTTTAAATACTTGTAAGGGATAGTAATAAAAAATATCAAAAAAAAAAATAAATAACATATAAAAAAATAAAGAAAGTCAAAGATAATCAAAAGTAAAAAAAATTTTTTTTGTTTTTTTTTTTTTTTATTTTATTTTTTTTTGTTCTGTTTTTTTTTTTTTATTATTTTTCAATGCTAAGCAATTAGAAACTTCACATTTTTTAAAACAATTAAAGCAAGTATTATTGATTTCAATAGCAATTGATTAATCAATTCTAATCGGAAAGGTCTGTTTTGAAATATGAATTTCTCAACTTTAATTCAATAAAAAAAAAATGTCGAGGTGTTGCAAAAATTGACCCTTAGATGTTGAGCTACACCAACCGTTTGATGAAATGTGACTTTTTCGCATTAGAACTCTATTCAACATACATACATATGTAGGCTTCAATCTGTCACGAATATATCAACTTGTTTTTGTGGCAAATTTTTATTTGCTATTTCGATGTTAGATAAACTTTTTTTTTGCTTGCCAAAAGAAATTTTTTGAATGCAAAGCAACAAAAAATAAGCAAGCAGCGAAAATTATAAGCGCTCCTAATTATCTGGCAAGCAACAAGTTCATTGATGAGTTTCACAACAAATTTCAAACTTTGAAAAAAAAAAAACTTGTTTAAATTTTATTCTTAAGTCGCTAAGTGCTTGCAAAAAAAAATACCATCTATTCCTATATTGCAACTTTAGCTTACTTTGACATACTTTCTATAGCTCATGCCCTCCTTAAGTTATCTGTAACTTTAACTTGGTTCAAAATACTGTACAATTTTCAAATTTTGGAAAAAACAAAAACTAATTTTTTATTTTATTCGCAAGTCGCTAAGTGCTTGTAAAAAAAAATACCATCTATTCCTATATTGCAACTTTAGCTTACTTTGACATACTTTCTATATCTCATGCTCTCCTTAATATGATTTTCATATTATTTTTCTCAACATTGATTTGATTTAAATATATACAAATTTATGGGCACAAAGCCTTATCCAATTAATTTATTTACGCTAGCTTACCATATTGTGCTCTTTTCCAAACGTAGGGCAGCATTTTTTGTTTCATCATTTTTATGCCTATCAAACAGCAGACCTGTTGGTTTGCTTGAGCCCTAACGATGGACCTCGAAACACATACACACCTACACACACACACACCTATCCATATGAATATTGTTTTAGGTGTAGCCAAATATTTGCATATAAATTGAATTTTCCTGTACTCGGCAGTTATTTTTCATTACATTCAACGCCCACGGTGAGAGTTTGTATGTATGTATGTGTGTATAAATATCGTATATTGCTATCCAATGCGTAAACAAATGATGGCTCTATTTAATTATAAAACACTGCGGCGAGAGTAATCTGAGCAGCAGCAGCAGCAGTTACTTCACATTGCAATCAGGTCGTTCTGTGCCGCCAACCATGACAATCCCAACCATTACTCTCTTGTTGCGGCTTTGCTTTTACTCTCTTCCATTGGGTGCCATCAACAAAATTGTCATCATCAATGTCAGCGTAATGACATATTGTACTCATATTTGCATAAAGTGTTGCTTTTGTTTTTTTGTTTTTACACCCAACGCTCGATGCCTGCGGCCAAACACTTGCAACTACACCGCACTTCTCAGCTCATTGATATGTATGTATGTATGTGTGTAAGTGTGTGTGTGAATATTAATATATCATCGCTTTGCTTTGCTATTTCATCCACTGATTGCTCATCTTTTGCTCAATAATTCTTTGAATTGTGATAGGTGTAAACGGGGGACGACTGATAAGTGCGACATTTTAGGTAATAAAAGGAAGGCTGAATAACAGGCTGCTGATAACTAGCCCCACAGAAGTAGTGACGCAGACGGAAAATTTAGCGTAACGGGCACAAAATGTAGAACTCTGATGATTAAGTAACTTAATTTGAGTGATTCGCAGTCGCTAGGTGGTAGTCTTTACTTTTAATGGTTACTTTAAAGTAATTTAAACGTCGTGGTTACAAGTAAGCCACCGTTAAGGTTTTCAAAACTTGAAAGTCGCAAGTGACGATAGTGGCGACTAACTCATGCTACCTAAATGCAACTTTAAAGTTGCGCCTACTTATAAGAAAAGGAAAAAAAAAATTGTAAAAAGGAGAGAGTTGAAAAGTGAGAGTTATGGTTAAGTTCCCTTTAAGTCGCAGTTACCACGTTGCCACTTCATTGATACGTAAAAATGACGTCAACTCAACATTGCCGAATATCTTATGGGAATGTAGCTAGCAGACTGTGGTTATCTACAATTGATCGCAAGCACTTAACATATGTATATGTTGCCATTACGTTCCCATGACTACTGGCTCAGCACTTTAAAGTCACAAAAATGATCGCAGCTCTGTTTCGGTGACTTTTTCAGCTATTTGCGATGGCTGTGAACTGTTCTCAATATTTTTAAAATGACTGCTCTCAAACTGCACACCACGAAATAGCTTGAGTTAGAGACAGTGAAGGACGCAATGTAAGCTGAGTTGAGGTGTTGGTCATAATATTGAATTTATATTTAAATTTTAACCCTTCGAGATCTCTTGAGATCCCTATTTAGCCAGATTTTTTTTAGGTGCGCGGCACTCTGAGGCTTTCCAAACTTAAGTCATGTTTATGGAGTCAGTCAAGAACTAGCAGCTGCTGGTATAACCACGACTGTCGGAGAAGTTGCGGATATCTATAATGAGCTATAGCTCAATATTTAATCTTGAATCTTTGGAGAAGTATTCCAAGGGTCTTATATACCTACTTATATGGGCTTCTTTCTCTTTCCTGAGAGACACCCCCACCATAGAAAATCTTGAGTGGAAAATAGCCTGCAGAACTAATCCGAACGAATGTATTAGTGAAGTCGTGCACTCACGAAAAGAAACCTCAGGGAAGAACTTGTGGTCCATTTTCTCCATAGAACTTATTGGGGGGGTTACCCCTTTCAACTGGAATTTGCTATGGAATTTATTCAGAGATCTCGGCGAACCATCAAATCTTGGCAGATATTTATTCTCTAAAGAGGATATTTCCAAACCAAAAACTATTTTAAATCCTTCCCTCAGTTGCATAATGTCCACAAATGCTGAGCTTATCGAACGCTCCCCATACACACAAAACATCCGCATCTAAATATTTTTTACGACCTCTACCCCCATATTTGTAGTTGCTGTTGTAATGCCTTGTCATATGAGTGACAACAAAGTGGATTATGTTGTCAGCAATATGTCACACACTTCCGTTGCACCACCACCACCACCATCACTACCCCTTAGCTGGGTAAATTTTTTTGTGTAAATACATGAAAAGGATTTTTGCATCCAAGTTTTGTGGCACATCAAGTCAAACAGGCGGCATTTTTTCTTTCTATGCGCTCAATTCAATTAATTAAAACTTGATTATGTATGCAAATTTTATTTTGTGATTTTTTTCTTCTTGAAAGAAACGTAATTATGCATATTGTTATACGCAAAGCATGGCATAGTTATTAAAGGGGATGATGTGGCGTAAAAGTAAAATAAGCTTTTTAAAGCTTTCAACTTTCGATTTGAAGTGATGCTTGATTATAATGAGGCGCTTGAGTGTGAGAGTGTGTTGGGGGAGGAACAGAGTGTGGACGATAGATAAATAGGAAATAAAAAAAAACTGGGTCTATTGTGCCTAAAAGTATGCAACTCAAATTTGAGATTTGATTCCATTCACAAAAGTTTGTTTAGTTTTTTACTCGTAAATAATATTTACATATTATGCTTTATTTAAATTATCAGCTATTTATCAGTGATAGGAGTAGGAAATATTGTGGGGGTTAGATACCTAAATGAATTCAGAACAGCTGTTTATTGCGCCTAAAAGTATGCAACAAAATTCAAAATTTATGAAGTTAGTGGTGCTAACAAAAGTTTGGTTTTTCGGTGATTCCAAAGTAACTCAAAACCACTAACTGTTATTTAGTGTTAGGAGGAAGAGAAAATTGTTCAAGTTATATATCCAACAATTTTTTGAATGCGCCTTAAAGTATGCTCCCATAATACTAATTGAAAAGTTGCCACCATAACGTTACTTGTCACTTGGACCTTGTAATATGTACGTAGTACCTTATACCTTGTACCCTCTAAATTTTGGGTTGTATCTTTTACCTTGTACCTTATACCTCATATCTTTTGCCTTCTAAACATTCGCTTTTACCTTTTGCCTTGTAACTTGTACCTACAAAATTTTAACTTGAACTTTTCACCTGGCATATCTTGGATATCGCATCTGTACCTGTCTTGTCTTGTATATTGTACCCTGTACCATACTCCATGCCTATAATTACCATTACCAAAGTCTTCAATATTTACCGGAAAGTAGATGCTCCAGCAAAAACTTTTACCCAACAATAACCAACACCATGCCACATGATAACAAAAGCAGCTGAAGATTACAACAAATTACAGCAACAAAAAAAAAGCGAAACAAATATCACAGGAAACTGCTGCCAGTAGCATGTTCTTTGCCTCACCGCTGCATTTGGCATGAAAAATTGCGCCCGAAAGTATGCAATGGCGCGTTTGCTGCTCGCTATTTAGACGATTGTTTATGTGTCCGAGGCTGCAGCTGCACTATAACTATTACTCTAATGTTGTTGTTATTTACTTGTTAAAACAAATTTATAATGTTTGGGTTTCTCACGATTTTTGTTGTTGTTAGTGTTGTTACTGTTTACGCCAGCTGTACGCTATGGAGTTCGCTCTGTTTTATATGCGTGCACAGTTGCAATGGATTTAATCCGATATTTATTGTTGTCTAATATGTTATTTTTGTAAATCTTGGTGTTCGCCTTATTTTTCCAGATATTTACAGTTGTAATGCGCCGCAAGATGCTTGGGCGTGCTTAAAGCAGCAGCAGCAGCAGCGCAACACAGAAATAAGCGAATTTTGTAAATTATTTCTTGTTTGCCTTAAATCTTGCGCTTGTTATGATTGTTTGTGTTGTGCATGTTGTTGTTGTTGTTTTTGTGTATGCTTCTTTCACTATTTAGCTTGCGCCATCTAACAGCTTTGGCCCCATTTAGCCATTCGTTCGTTTTATTTATGTATTTTCCTTTTCTGGTCATACATCCTTTTGCTGTGGAATTTGCACGCAAAACAAAAATTTATTAAAAAAATTAAAAAAAAATCTGAGTGAAAAAATTTTGAAAAAATCACTGTAATCTGCTTTCAGGCGCATCAGCTGCATAACAATGCGCCTTTGTGTGCTTGATTGCCCTAAACACAATGCATTTCATTTATTTGCTCAAACTGTTAGCTCACTCTTACTGATTTTGGACAGCTTTCATATACCTTTCATGAATGCTGGAAAGTAAAGAAGATAAGAAGAAATCAGCTATGCACGCGTTATTGCCCCAAATCGTGAGATAATGATCATTAAAATTGGAAGCCCAATCCGTTTCAAATTCAGCACATAGCCATAGAGAAAGCATCGAAATCTAAACAGTGCGCGTTGCCATCTCATTCGTGAAGGGTATATTCCCTTTAACACAACCGTAGTCAGTCCCTACCTTACTTGTTGTTATTGTAACTCTAACAAATTTGTCGTTCCAAATCGTGTTAACGAAAATAATAAATTGATTTGGTTGCTTTATTATTATTTTATTATTATTTTTTATTTATTTACTAATCTCATTCAGCATTCAGGATTCATATGAGTGTAAATATTTTTTTGCTTTTTTGAATCTATTTTGCATGGATTTTAGCGGATTTGGTTTCCGTTTGAGTGAAGTAGTTAAGTGTAATTGCTTTGATCAAATTGGTCGATTTGATTTTGTAGTATTCCTTGTTGTTGTATCCTGTAGGCATGCATGAATGCATAATCAATTGAAATTTGAGATGAACTTTTAAAAATTGGCCAATAGAATTGAATGGAGATAATAACAATATTTAAAATAAAATAAAATAAAATAAAATAAAATAAAATAACATAAAATAAAATAAAATAAAATAAAATAAAATAAAATAAAATAAAATAAAATAAAATAAAATAAAATAAAATAAAATAAAATAAAATAAAATAAAATAAAATAAAATGAAATGAAATGAAATGAAATGAAATGAAATGAAATGAAATGAAATGAAATGAAATGAAATGAAATGAAATGAAATGAAATAAAATGAAATAAAATAAAAGAAAACAAAATAATAAAATAAAATAAAATAAAATAAAAAAAAATAAAATGAAATAAAAAAGGTAAAATAAAATAAAATAAAATAACATAAAAAAAAATTAAATAAAATAAAAAAAAAATTAAAAAAAATAAAATAAAATAAAATGGAATAAAATAAAATAAAATAAAATAATAAAATAAAATAAAATAAAATAAAAAAAAATAAAATGAAATAAAAAAGGTAAAATAAAATAAAATAAAATAACATAAAAAAAAATTAAATAAAATAAAAAAAAATTAAAAAAAATAAAATAAAATAAAATGGAATAAAATAAAATAAAATAAAATAAAATAAAATAAAATAAAATAAAATAAAATAAAATAAAATAAAATAAAATAAAATAAAATAAAATAAAATAAAATAAAATAAAATAAAGTAAAATAAAATAAAATAAAATAAAATAAAATAAAATAAAATAAAATAAAATAAAATAAAATAAAATAAAATAAAATAAAATAAAATAAAATAAAATAAAATAAAATAAAATAAAATAAAATAAAATAAAATAAAATAAAATAAAATAAAATAAAATAAAATAAAATAAAATAAAATAAAATAAAATAAAATAAAATAAAATAAAATAAAATAAAATAAAATAAAATAAAGTAAAATAAAATAAAATAAAAAATATATTTTGTTGGATCTGTCTTTTTCTCTTTTGCATTTCCATCTCCATTTCTCACAATATATAGTAACTACATACATATGTACATTAGGGTGGTCCTTATTTGTATGGAGACAAACTGAACATGAGATATCCTTAGTCTCACCCCCCAAATAAATAGTAATATAGCCAAGGATATCACATATAAATTTTTAGCCCGATTGGAGACAGTTAAGGGGTGCCGCACGGCGGTCAAAGTTCAGATTACCCTATGGAGACTCCAAAAATAAAAATGATTATTTTTTTAATCTAACACCCAAAATCGATAGCACAATAGTCGAAAATATTATATTTAAAATTTGGTCCCGATTGGACACCGTTAAGGCATGTCGCAGGACGGTCAAAGTTCAGATTAGCCTATAAGGTCTAAAAAGAATACAAATTATTTTTTCTTTTATTTCATACCGTAAATTAATAGCACTAAAGAAGAAGTAATCATATATAAAATTTGGGTCCGATTGGACACCGTTAAGGCGTGTCGCACGGGGGTCAAAGTTCAGACTAGGTCTAAAAAATTCAAATTTCTTCTATTTCATACTTTAAATTGATAGCAATAAAGTCGAAGTAATCACATATAAAATTTGGGTCCGATTGGACACCGCATTAATGGCGAGGGGGAGAAGGGGTGGGAGGGGCGAAAATCGCATCCATCGCCCTTTCTTTGGATCTGCCAACGCACAGAATATGTTTTACCTTCAGCTACGTCTACATCGAAGCTCTTACTAGCAACTTTCTGACTTTTAGCACAATTTTTGCTCAATATTGCGCCTAATCTTCCTTTCCTCCTCTGATTTATGAGAAACTCTCTATATTTGTTGTTGCTGATCAAGTTCAATGCTTTTTCGTGAGCAATATCAAACAAATTTTCCAACTCCTCGTAAAATTTCGCCTCTTTCGCTTTCTGATGAGTGGAATTGCGTTTACTGCTTTTTACAAGCAAACGCCACTTCGCATATAATGCTTCCAACTTCACTACACTATGCTGTTTAGGCCTGAGGGGAATGCGAGCTTTTTGCCAGAACACTTCCGTCTCTTTTATCACAAAAGATGCACTCTCATGAACACTAAGCTTTGTTTTTCTCACATTGTGGAAAAGAACCCGCAAGACTTGTCCATTAGAAGGCAGCTTGGCACCGGTAATTTGGCTTTCGACGAAGCCCACTAAATATATCTTATTTTTTTGTCGCGATTCCATATTGACAGGAAATATTAACGTACGGTCCCGACCACTTGAAAACTCTACTAATTTTTTGTAATTCAATTGTTTATAATATTGACAAAAACCCCGAAAGTTGCTTTTTACAGACCATTTCTTACTCAGTATTATTTCACACCATAGGTTCAGGTGGTCTCGAAGGTTTAGTAATTAAAAACATTGTTTTTTTATACCTTTCATGAACATGAAATGGTATTATAACTTTGGTCCGATGTTTGTAAGTATGAGAAGAAGAAGAGATAGACCCACTATTAAGTATACCGAAATGATCAGGGCGACGAGCTGAGTTGATTTAGCCATGTCCGTCTGTCCGTCCGTCCGTCCGTCCGTCTGTCTGTTTGAACGCAAACTAGTCCCTCAATTTTAGAGATACACCAGTGGCCAAGTAAACCTTACCACTGTGGTTTTCAAAGAAATGTGCATTTAAATGGAATTTTAACTTCATTTCTCAAAAGAAATTTAAATTTTCAGTCTAATCTAAGCAATAGGGTTTATTTGGAATTGAAATATAAAATATTGACAAACAAACTTCATTTATTAGTGAGCACTCTTACAATAAAGAGAATGGCTGAAAAAATGTTTGCTAAATATAAGCAGTTGACTCGTGACCAAAAGGTGGTTATTTTTACTTTGGAAAAAGAAGGAGTGCCGATTCGCGAGATAGCAAGAAAAGTAGGATGCAGCCATCCAACAGTTTTAAATTTATTGAAGAAAAAAAACCAGGACCATCGTTTGGAGCGTCCGAATATGACTGGAAGCAGGAGGAAAACATCCCCCCGAACAGACAATATTATCCATAGGATAAGTTTGAAAGATCGCTTCAGAAACTCCATCCAGATAAGAAGTGATCTGGAAGAGCAACACCAAGTAGCAATTAGTGCAAGAACTGTACGCAGGAGGCTCCAAGAGTATGGTTTAAGTGGAAGGAGGCCAGCGAAAAAACCACTCTTGACTGCAAAGATGAGACAGGCTCCGTTGGAATGGGCAAGAAACCACCGGGACTGGTCCTTACAGCAATGGTTGACAGTATGATGAACGCGCAGAAATACGGAAGGTTGTAACAAATTTTATCCTGCCTGCTATAGAAGACCAATATGGGCATACTGCCGAGGCCATTTTTCAAGACGACTCGGCACCATGCCATCGGGCCAAATCGGTAAGTGTTATATGGTTTTCAATTTCCAAATTATTTGCATGCTTTCTATTTAAAATAGTGTCATCTGTCATAATTTTTTCTCTTTCAGGTGCAGAGATTGTTTGAAGACCTCGGAATACAACACATGACGTGGCCAGGAAATTCCCCCGATTTGATCCGATCTCGATGAAATTTGGTATAGAAGACAGCCCTTTCCTTACTTGTTTTCTTTTAACTTCGACCCCCTTCCGATACTGCTAAGCGGTTTTCAATCGAAAGTAAATTTTATATGTGATATTTTCGACTATAGTATTATCGATATGGGTTATAAAAAGCTAATTTTTTCTTTTGACCCTCGTGCGACACGCCTTAACGTTGTCCAATCGGACCCAAATTTTATATGTGATTACTTCGACTTTATTGCTATCAATTTAAAGTATGAAATAGAAGAAATTTGAATTTTTTAGACCTAGTCTGAACTTTGACCCCCGTGCGACACGCCTTAACGGTGTCCAATCGGACCCAAATTTTATATGTGATTACTTCGACTTTATTGCTATCAATTTAAAGTATGAAATAGAAGAAATTTGAATTTTTTAGACCTGGTCTGAACTTTGACCCCTGTGCGACACGCCTTAACGGTGTCCAATCGGACCCAAATTTTATATGTGATTACTTCTTCTTTAGTGCTATTAATTTACGGTATGAAATAAAAGAAAAAATAATTTGTATTCTTTTTAGACCTTATAGGCTAATCTGAACTTTGACCGTCCTGCGACATGCCTTAACGGTGTCCAATCGGGACCAAATTTTAAATATAATATTTTCGACTATATTGTTACCGATTTCGGGTGTTAGATTAAAAAAATAATCATTTTTATTTTTGGAGTCTCCATAGGGCAATCTAAACTTTGACCCCCGTGCGGCACCCCTTAACCGTATCCAATCGGGATAAAAATTTATATGCGTTATATTTGACCATGGTTGAACCGATCTAGGGGGTGAGACTGAAAAAAGTCGCACATTCGATCATAAGGACCACCCTAATGTACATATGTTACCTTACAACTTTACTTTAAAACGATTTAGAACCACTTTCAAGCATGCATTTCAATCATCACACCGGCTCATGGTCCATATACATTACGTTCTCTATTTGTATTACGTTGACCCAAAACTGTTATTTGCCTATCAATGGGTTTGTTATTGTTGTTTTGTTATTTTTGCTGTTTTAGTAGTATTCAAACGGATAGAGAATCAAAGAATTGTGCGCCAGCTTCAAGCAAGCAAGCTAACCAAAATAGCACAATGAGCACTCACACCCACACACAGACAAGCGTGGCGAATAACGGGAACAAATTTGTTTGGTTTCACATACGCCATGGTCGTCCACGATACTCAACAAATCACTTTAAAACGAGAAAGTACAAGAATCCATAGGTTGTGGTATGGGTTTTGCTGCTTACTACCTTTATGTTAGATGACTTTCTTGTTTGTTTGGAAACTTTAATACAAATTTAAAGATGCGAGTGCAGTCTAAAGGAAAAAAAAATTAGGAATATTCCTACTCTTTATAAGGGAGCTGCCTTTTACATATTTGGGGAAAATTTCAGAACTCAATGGGAATGAACTACAAAATTATCGATTTTTAGGTAGATGGCGCAAGTGTCGGGAACTCTGAGTATAATTCAAAAAAAAGTTTTAAACGGGTACAATTTGCAATCTTTTTTCAAGTAACTTACCGGTCACTTTATATAAAGGTAGACTTATAAACATTTTTCCCCATCAACTTTTTATATATAAAAATAACTGCCAAAAATAGAAATCGATTTTATTACCACAGTTTCTGCTTTGCACTGCTTACTTTTAGAGCTCCAAACAGAGCTAAGCTGAGCTGTAACCTGAGCTAAACCCCAACAGCTGGCTTGTGTATTTCCAAACACTTTCGTCTGTTCCAGGCAGCAACCAACGACCATAAAATATTCATTTCGATGGTATGCTTTTTTTATACCCAGCGTACTAGTACTAGTACAAGGGTATATTAATTTTGTCCACATAACGGTACTATGTAACGGCGCAAAATAATCGAGTTAGATATGGGGTTCCTTATATGAAAGTTCTTAGGTTAAAAAGAGGAATTGATTAAGGCATGTCCGTCCGTCTGTCCGTCTGTCCGTCTGTCCGTCCGTGTACACGATAACTTGAGTAAAAATTGAGATATTTGCATGAAATTTTGCATACAGGTTACTTTCTGGCCAAGGTAGGTTGCTATTGAAAATGGGCTAAATCGGATGATAACCACGCCCCCTTTTTCGATATCGAAAATTTCGAAAATCACATAAATTGACATAGCTTGCGTAAAAACTGAGATATTTGCATGGAATTTGTTATGCAGACTACTTTCTGGCCAAGGTAGGATGCTGTTGAAAATGGACGTAATCGGATGATAACCACGCCCCCCTTTTCGATATCGAAAATTTCGAAAATCACATAAATTGACATAACTTGCGTAAAAACTGAGATATTTGCATGGAATTTGTTATCCAGGCTACTTTCTGGCCAAGGTGAGCTGCTGTGAAAATTTTTGAAATCCGGTGATAACCACGCCCAATTTTTCGATATCGAAAATCACATAAATTAACATAAGTTGAGTAAAGCTTGAGATATTCGCATGAAATTGGTACACAGGTTACTTCCTGGCCAAAGCAGGTTGGTGTTTAAAATGGGCGAAATCGGATGAAAACCACGCCCTCTTTTTTGATATAGAAAATTTCAAATAAGATTCTAGGGACTATAGCATTGCCAAGTCATGGTATTTGTATCTCGTTCTGAAAACTAACGCTGGGTATTTAATGTTCGGTTCACCCGAACTTAGACTTCCTTACTTGTTTTTGATTTTGTTGCATGTCAGTGCCAGCAAGGGCTAACCAACCAATGTTGAGTTCAACTGAAGGACATCATTCACAATTTTTTGGTTATTTTTGTTTTGTCCATTCAATGGCCATCTAATAAGTTTGCTATCAACTTTGTCACGGCGAAATGCTTCACATTCAATCTGTGTGCCTGTCTTGTTGTGGTTTGTTTTTGCTTTTGTCAAACTCTCGACACATCACAAATCCATCAGTCATTGTCAGCCGTTAGTGGTGGCAGCAGTTGTATTTGTAAGCTTACCAAGTGGTCGCTACAGTGACATTTTCTCACATCGAAGAGTTCAAAGGGTCATTATCGTAGTGGCCTACTAATGGTTTGAGTTGCGGGTGACTGACAACAGCTGACGTCGTTAAGGCGTGAGGTGAAGTGTTTGTTGATCGAAAGGTCAGCACAGATTTTATTTAAGTTTGGAAATATTTTTGTGGAGAAGTACTTAAACTTAAAGCTCTTCCTCTGACTTAAAGTTCTTCCTCTGACTTGGGGCATAAGTCGAATGTACAGAGAGGCCATTAAGGCTTTCAGGTCAGCTGTGTGGCCGTCGATAGTGGTCTGAGAGCTCTTGAACTTGTTGTTGTTATTGTTGGCATTGATGGGATCACTTTAAGATAATGTAAAAGAGCCTTAAAGTATGCAATGTTTGTTGGTACATCTTTCCGCCATACAGAAACAAACAGCACAATCGCAACGTTGCATGCTTTTAGGCGCATCAGATATGCGAGATTGTTTAATTATAGTCCATGCAATATTCAATTTCGCTTCCTCCTTCGGTAATAGCGCTGCCTACACCGTATCTCACACATACGAACAAATTTTTTGCACCCATTTTAAATTCATATCATATTTGCATAAGAGAAAAAAGCAAGTTATTATACAATTAAAAACGAATTAATTTTTGACATTTAATCTTACCGCATATTAATCAAAATACCAGCATAAGTTATTATAAATTTATTATGCATGCAAATGCCTTTCACAAATCAATAAACAAAAACAATTCATAACTACTGCCTTTTGTTATATAAACTATTAATTAAGCGGCATAAATGCTGTGTTACACCTAAACCAATATTCATATACATATTTGTGTAAATAACAATTAAATATTTAAGGTGTAAATAATTGATTTGCATAATATTCAAAATAAAATTAACACATACAAAAGTTTATAATAAAATTGCATTAATAATTTAAGGCCAGCCAGCGGTAATTAAATGTATTTGCTACAGTTTGGAATGCGCGCTAACGCCATAAAGTATGCAACGAAAAAGTTCAAAGTAAAGGCTACTAAATAATAGGGATTACAAGAGAGTTGGTATGTAAAGCGAAAGTAAATTTATGGATAGGATCTAGATTTGCTTTTATTTATATATATGTATATTACGCTATGTATTTTATTACATATTTATGTATGGGTAGGTAAGAGCGCAACAAAAGGAATAAACTTGTGCAAAGGGGACATTCCAAGAGCACAGAGCAGGTGTTATACTATATTGACTTTAGATTTAGGTAAATCAGACTAAAGTAATTGATATGTGTATGTAAAGCGAAATCAAGAGTCATCTATAGAAATAAGTACAGACTAATTAGGCCAGTGCGCCTAAAAATATGTGAACTTTGTAAACTTTGTTTTTAAAATTTTTACCAGGTTTCGCGTATTAAATAGACCATAACTTGAAAATATTCTTACCAAATCGTTTATCCAAAGTCACGAGAGCACAAGCGAAATATATGACTGCACTATAACCCAATTATGGCGACCCCTAAAAATATGCAGGACGACCCAAACCGCCAGAAGTAATCAGTCGATTTTGGTATTTAGAAAATTAGATGACTTTGGTCCTCTACGCGTTTTATAACAATTTATTTTATAAGAAGAAGCTCTCGCATTGTAGTTCTTATCCAATTTTGGGTTTTGGTTAAGGCGATGGTACCCACAAATTTGATATCTCCGCCTGCAGGTATGCTTCATTTTACTTTTTCTTAGGTTTCGGGGCTATAGACTTTTGGAAGTAAAGTTCCGGATACAGCGAGTTAAAAAAATCGTTTACCGAACCCTAAAATGCAACCACATTTGCTCTGTGGAATGCGCCAAAATTTTTTAATTTTTCTATGCAATAAATTTAAGCTCTCCCGCATTCATGAACACACAACAACTACGCACACACACATACATACACGCTTGCAGCCACATGCAATTATTTTAAAAGCCATCAACTCACATTCCAACACGCCCCCCCGACCACCACCTTTAAGCGCGCACTACCACTTTCACTCTTTTGTGTGTCGAGACGCCAACAAACTCTCGCCACTATTTCGCTGGACAATCAACGGCGAATTGATAGGAGTAAAGCTCTTGTTTGTGTTTAATAGTGTGCAGGTGAAGGAAGGTGTTTCAGTGTTACAGCAGCCGAGTGTGTGTGCTTGGGTGAGTGGGTCCGTGGAACATATTTGCATACTTTCGGCATCTGATGAGGGTCAATTGTCCATTAATGGTTGGCAAAAGGAAGCAGTGGCACACTGCGGCGTACATGGCGCTGTGTAGTTGCGAGACAAACCAGAAGGAGGGCTATGTGTGCATTGTTTGGTTTGGTGTTTGTTAAGGGCAATGAGTGCATGTTGCACCCGAGAGGTTGTGGTTGCTATGTTTGTTTGAGTTGTAGACAAATTAATTTTGTAAGGGACGCTGTGTGGATGTAGGTGCGTGGCGGAAGGACATATGAATTTTGCCTAGTTGCGAACTAGAATACCTCCGTGGAATATGCCCACCTTATAAAAGGCTAATTACGGCTAATAAAGGGAACAACAAAGTATTTCTCAAAGTCTGCGATTTTCAACATGAAGACTCCAGCAGTATTCGCAACCATTTCTTGCTGGGTGTGTTGGCGCATAGGAGTAACTTGAATTACGTTATATTTACTAGAGTCTCATTGCAAGAGGCAAATTGGTTTGTTTATCAAAATTCGCTTTGTAATGAAATCAATGAAGAGGAAGTCGCTGCTATAATCCCTCCATCACATGAAAATATACACTCTACGCACCATAAATGGGTAAAAAACTGGATAAAATTTCATTTTTCTATTTTTTTCCATTTCAGTCGCGTTCTCCCTTTTGCTCCTCGGTTTAACTCGGGCGTCAATAGAAAAACTTTCTGGGCAACAATTTTCTTTTTTAACATGACCCAACTGCACTCTGCCCATTCATTAGGTTTGAGTTCATGTGCTTTGATTTGGGTTCGATCTTCATCATTGATATCACAGGGAGGACTGTGTGTCTTTTGAAAAATATTTCTTGAATACTCCAAGGGTTATCTTGAAGCGATGAAAAGTACTCAAGTATGATCAATCTCTGTAAGTGCATTTCAAAAGTTGCAACCTGTTTCTGTGCGTTACATATTTCAACACCGATAAGAGAGACTTTAACTGCATTTGTACGGCATCAAATAGCTAAGCCTGCATATATTGGGCCAAATATAGACTTCCATAGATAAATAGCAGCGAATTCTACAATATCCTATTTCATTTCGAAATTTTACTAAAGCTCTGATTTATTGGTTTGGGAACCAAATAAAATTGAAAGTGTGTGTGAGTAACTTCCATGGAGCGAAAAAACAGAACTAGTACCATTGGTTCATAACTAGAAATAGGTGAGACGGATATACATACATATGTACTATGGCAAAGGAAATTCGACATTTTGGAAAATACAGGAAATTAAAAAAAATTAGTTTAATTTAATTTAATTTAATTTAATTTAATTTAATTTAATTTAATTTAATTTAATTGAATTGAATTGAATTGAATTGAATTGAATTGAATTTAATTTAATTTAATTTAATTTAATTTAATTGAATTGAATTGAATTGAATTTAATTTAATTTAATTTAATTTAATTTAATTTAATTTAATTTAATTTAATTTAATATAATTTAATTTAATTTTATTTTATTTAATTTAATTTAATTTAATTTAATTTTATTTAATTTAATTTAATTTAATTTAATTTAATCTAATCTAATTTAATTTAATTTAATTCTATTTTATTTTATTTTATGTTATGTTATGTTATGTTATGTTATTTTATTTTGTTTTATTTTATTTAATTTAATTTAATTTAATTTAATTTAATTTAATTTAATTTAATTTAATTTAATTTAATTTTATTTTATTTTACTTTATTTTATTCTATTTTATTTTATTTTATTTTATTTTATTTTATTTTATTTTCTTTTATTTTATTTTATTTTATTTTATTTTATTTTATTTTATTTTATTTTATTTTATTTTATTTTACTTTATTTTATTTTATTTTATTTTATTTTATTTTATTTTATTTTATTGTTTTTTATTTTGTTTTATTTTATTTTATTTTATTTTATTTTATTTTATTTTATTTTATTTTAATTTATTTTATTTTATTAGCAAAATGAAATATTATGTTAATCATTAGTGCACTAGTACAGAACTAGAGATTTGTCTACAGGGTGTGTATGTGTGTGTGTGTTTAAGTTAATTTACAAAGTGAAGGTGAATTGTTCAATGAAGCCTCTTTGCTTGCATTGGTCCTTCAACTTAGCAAATCCAGCTGTTCAATATCTTTCAAAGAAGACTTTACTCAGTTGCACTTTCGGTTAGGTTCTGAAAGGGAAATTGGATGTAAAACAAGAAAATATGTACTTAATAATGTTGAGTGTAATACAAATACCATTACAAACGATAATAATCGAACAATGAAAAGTTGAGAAGCATTGAGTTGAGTACGTCTTTGGTGTTGATGCTAAATAAAACGATGCAGGCACTTAATTATATACATATGCATGTGTGTACCATAGGGGTTTAATAAATATGTATGTCCTCGTAAGGATTTATGGTTGAGAATATTGCATTTCGGTAGTGGAATTTTTTCTTTAGTAAGAGTACGCAATATCGGTTTATTGTCTGCTTTATAAGCCCAAAAAGGACGGAGTCAGTCAATGTATTTATTAGGGCAGTTTGTTCACTTTCAGCTAAAATTTATTTTACACATTTTCCAACCACCCTAATGCAGAATTTTATTGATTTCCTCTACTACTGGCATGAAGCCATAAACATGCAAACTCAATTAAAAAGCTTCTAATTTAATGCACTCAGACAATACGATGGTGGGGTGATTGTTAGCTCCTGCAGTGATTGACAACAGGACAGTTGGCGATGGTAATTTCGTTTCTTGCTTTCCTACAAAAAAGCTGAAAGCTAAGGCGGTTAAATTGTAGTCGATCCAACAATATAGACGTTTTTAATGGCAACGAAATAGTATCCAACAATATAGTGAGACAAAGTGATCCGGGTCATGTTGAATATTACCAGAGTTGCTGACCGAAATCGGGGCTTATTTGAGAATACCCACATCGACTTTTAGAAAAGGGTATAAATGGGTGAATGGTCCGAGCGCACATGCCCCTAAGCTTAGGTCTAGCAATAATAGCTGAAACAGTCTGAAAGATATTAATATGAAAGTCAGAGATTTACTTTACAACGAACATCCTATTTCCCTGCTAACTTTAAATCTTACAGACCCATGACAGTCTTCTACTAATTCTGAAACTGTTTGGATCGAGTCGCTTTTGATCTTACCAGTTTTCGAATTTTGAGACTTGAGTTTTGCTTTTTTGTCTGATTTTTTTATATATAGTGATGGTGGAACCCGATTCTGAAATATCGATTTCATTCTTTCAGAGATAAATCGACTTAAAAATCGATATTTATATATAATAATCGATAATTTTTAGCGTCGATTTTTACATACCAACGTCTGCCATTAGATAATAAAATCGATACAAAAATTTATAACTAGACAAATAATCGATAAAAAGAGCCACTTCTAAAGCAACTACCTCACTAAAAAACCAATTTAAATGACTAGAAAGTTGAGTACTGCATGAAATGATTAACAGGGGTGCTTTGAACTCAGACGTCTTGGTTGGATAGGCTTGAGACCACGGAGACTATTTCCTTACGGCATTGAACGCAGTCAAATCAATCTCGTACTTTTATTCAAATTTCCTCTCACTCGCTTCCCACCTCATTCCTATTCCACCTCGCCCTAAAATATTCAAACCAATCAGCTCCCTTGGACTACAAATTTTAACAACTCAAGCGAGCAGCATTGCATTGCTCCAACCATAGAGAAATGTCTGCAGTTGATATTGCTTGAATTGTGCTACCATTGATTTGCCGGAAATGAAATTAGTTGTTGGCGCCACGAACTCCTTCCGAATCTGAAGGCACTGAGCAACACATTAAATGTCGCTGACGTTGACATACAATAAGTGGAGAGAGACAGAGAGATTGGTTAGTAGTGTGGGCTAGACGCTGTCAAGATTCATTAATTATCGATACACAACAAGAGCGAAATACTCACCATAACATGGCAACAACAAATACAAGTGGCATGTAGATAACGGCAATATTGAGTGCAGCTGATGAGTATGTGCTGTTGAGAGTCCCACCACGCGTTAGCTGTCACTTACTCATTGCATTTGTTAAATTTAGCTTAAAGCTATTATTTTTGTTGTTGTGCTGAATGCATTTACTCCATTGACATCACACACTTGCTACACTTCGCATCCATCACACTCATTTTCCACTCTAAATAGCGCTTGTTGTTGCTGTACACACCACATTCAAATAAATTGAAGTCTGCTGTGATTTAGCTGCTTCTTTTTGGTGATCTGCGCCTGATTGACATTGCGATTCGCACTTAACGCCCCATTTGTTTTGTAGCCCGAATGACCACCCCTCCACTCAACCCAATCCCACCACCGCATGCATCCTCGACTCTATTGCATTCACTCACACTCACGCAGTAATTTTTTTCCACAAAATTGAAAAGAAGTTCGCTTTGGACATTTCGACTTTAGGCGTCCATATTGGCTCTTATCTGTGTGCGTGTGCTGTCGCCTTTAAGTGCCTTCACGATAATTGTTTTGTTGTGCTTTTTCTGGGCCGGAAATTTGACAATTAAATTTATAGAAACGCTTGCTTAAGTGCTAAGAGAGAAGTGTAAGAGTTTGGTTAGAGGTTGAATCGTTTTATGTTTTAACTTCGGCAGCACTTAGAGGGCAGTTAACGAGCTAACAAAAGCGCATATGGCATTATCGTGTTTAAGACGCCTTAAGGTATGCTTTCGTTTCATTTTCAAAAATGCTTTTTCTGCAGAAATAAATGAATAAGGATGTGAGCTGGAGTTCGAAGCCCGGCTGCTCAATAATCGACCTTTTTTTTATAGATAAACCGCTCTGTCAAAAGTACAGGGATGTAGGTTCCATAGAGGACTACTAGGAGGAAATCTAAAGCCCAACGGCTTACCTGTCCAGAACAGAGGAAATAAGTGGGGCCAGTGTAGTTAAAAAAAGCAGATGGTGGCTTTCTTAATCTGCATGGTCATTTGCAATTAGTGTCAGTTAACGCGATGAGAGAGATGGCTGGTGGGTTTTGGACCATGTCATAAGTAGTCCTCCTGGCTTTGGTACAGTACAATGCTTCTATCAGCTTTGAAATAAAGAATACTTCACAAACATTCGTGGGAGTCAGGGCCTTAGAACACCGTTCTTGTCCAGAGGATGAGCGACTTTTCATTCCAATCCAAAGTTTTCGCATTTCCTTGGGGCTGAGTTGCGCAAAGGGACAGAACAAATACAACCGGGAAGCATTGATGGAGCTGGCCAAAGCTTAGAGTAGCTTTAGTGGGTTTTCTATTATTCCAACGACTTTCAAGCTATTTTGGGTCGACAAGGGTTGCCAAGCTACGCAATGAATTTTTCAATGATTAAAAATTCAGTCTTTTGGTCCTTGGCTTTCTTTACAAACTCTATGTTCTGCTCAAGGGGTGAGAGAAATGTTCAAATATATTCAATTTTCATTCATTGAAAAAGTGAATCTTTACATCTCTTCAGTTCTAAGCAAATTTAATTCAACTCTGATCACTTACTGGCACCTCGTTTGCTTTCTTTCTTTCTTTCCAATTCAAGTTTGCCCCCCCTCCCTCATATTGAAACCTCAAAACCAGCAAATGGTGGCAAGCAACCGTGAAACTGTAAAATTGTAAAGCTTGCGTCACTGACACTGACAACAAGCAACCACCATCATCACCGCACCATAACACTAAATTCTTATTACCCTTTCCCTCAGCTACTGCAGCAACTGAGCTTTAAAGTCAACAATAGAATGCCACTAGTTTAAAAGGGAGCTAGAGGAGAGAGCATGAACAAATTTATACTCAGCTGCGCTTCAGTCACAGAGGTTTATATACGCTGTTTCGATGTTTTATGTATTTAGATAATTAGATAACTCAAAAAAAATTGTAATCCAATAAATAAGTAGTTAAATTGGGCGAAATCGTATGATAGCCACGCCCACTCTTTATACTTACATATATCGAACACGACATAATGTATTATTCTATTCAGTTTATCGTTAACCTATAATAATCAAATTAGGTAAGTGGTTCGAAATTGTGGCAGCTAATATCCTCTTACTTTTATATATTCTTAAAAATAGGCGTCGCAATGCCCACTTTTGATTAAATAAATTTCACAAAAGAACCATTACTAAACACAAATCGCTTCATTTATCATAATGTCATAAATTCGACACATAGTTGACCCTTATTACGCAGAATGTTGCGTAGAAAAATTTACAAAATCGGTGCAGCACTACGCCCACTTTTATATAAAGTTTTTTTTTTAAAGAATAGTGCATTAATATAATGAAGAAATACGCTGCTAAAAACTACTTCGCATCAATTTTCTCTTGCTTTTAAAGTCTCTCTGTAACATAAAATCTTGGAAACCATTAATTTAAAAAATGGGCGTGGCACTGGCTCTTTTTTGCCAAACGATTTTGGTGAGTTTTGGTAAGTTTATAAAACTTAAAAAGCAGTTGAAGTGTGATAACACAAATTTTTTTTATGTTTCACGCATCGTATAAAATATTTTCATTAAAATGAGCAAAATCGGTTGATAACCACGCCCACTTTTGATAATACTGTCTGTTGGCAGTAAGTTCAAAAAAGTGATATCTCTAGAACCACAAAAGTTGCAGGACTAAAATTTATAGAGAGGGAGCAACAGAAGCAATTTAAGTATTTGGAAATAAAATTTAAGTGGGCGTGTTACCGCCCATTTTAGAACTCGTAATTCCTTTATTGCGCATCAATGATAGAAGATGATTATTCTTCAAGTTATTAATGCACGTTCATGAAAACTCGTGGCGAAGTTTTAAGCCTAGTAGCCATAAAACTCACAAAATTTGAGCCAATCGGTTGTTAGCCACGCCCACTTTCCATATGCAGGAATAGCAATAAGACTCTGTACCACAGTTGAGATTTATCAAAGTGATGCTCAAATATATTAGTATTGCCGAACTATTTTATTGTAGACATTGCCTTATATCAAGTAAAAAATTAGTCTCGATTTGCTTCTAAGCTTCACAGCTGAGTATATAACTCTCACTAACAGCCGAACTTAGACTTCCTTATTTGGGTTCTTCTAATTTTTAATGTCAGGAAGGGATATAATACTATGCGCATTTTAGCAGTAGTGCACATGCCCTTGCATATGTGTGGGTTTGTTAGTAAAATTGGATGTGTAGGGTTATTTTGCCTACAGTGTTGAGTAATAAAAATGTAGCCGTTTTATATTATTTTTCATGCGAGACTCTCACTTACTTGAATAGGTTGAGTTTCTGGAGCTTTGGAGATAAACTTAGTTTCCCCATTGATGATCTAGGGTATCCAGCCAAATTAGGTAAATTATTCCAAATTCCAAAGAGATAATTATGTCGAAGCATGACAAGGAAAAGTGATTCAATTGCAGTTTTAAACTTCATCAGCTTATTTCCAATTGTTTAGTAACATTTTCGCACTGCATATTTTACACTCTCCACTGTACACGCTACACCATCCCACACACACACACACGAACTTGATTTCATGCTGTTGTGTACTCGTATTATTATCGCGTGTTTCTTTTCGTTGACATTCCTGCGCCGCCAACGCATTGTCAGTGTCATTGCCATTGTCACAGTGCAGTTGTTGCTGCATTTATGTAGCGGTTCAGTGGCTCGCTTGGCTTTAGTGGCTGAACACAATAAACTCGTTTGCTTGTTGGCAACACCCCCTCCAGCGCGGTGGCTGACTTACGCGCGTCTGCTCTATTTGCCTTGCACCTCACACTCACATCCGTTTTGGCGCGTTTCTTGCAAAAAAAAAATTGTTTTCTTCATTTCGTCTGCTTCTTCGTGCTTTCATACTCTCGGTGGCGCTGTGACAAGACTTCCGCCTTATTTTGTTGTACGTGCACACCACATTACACAACTCCACCTCTCTTTATGGCTCATCAACTAAGTTGCAAATGAATAAAAAAAAAGAAAGCAAGCCAACAAACAAACACAATAACAACAATTTATGTATGCTAGCAGCAATTTACAACAATTTGTTGTCTGATAATCCCTTTTTTATGCAAACGAAAATTTTTTTCCGCGCTACACAATTTTTCGGGGGTAAATAAGTAAACCAATTTATCATAATTTGCGCCACGTTGAAAGTGAGATTAGAGCTTAAGCTCAGTGTTGACATTTAAGCATCATTCAACGCATACACACAAACACTGTAACAGCTCAGCCGTTGTGATGGTATTGAAAAAAAAAAAAAAAAAAAATTTAAAAATGGCGAAAATGAAGAAAAACGATAGGAAAAGCAATTTAAATTTGTTTTTTATTGCTTTTTTGTTTGCATGGCACATTAAATTTCAAATTTTTTGTTCATATTACAAGATTTATAACAGTTTTTTGGATTTTTATTAACCTTCTGACCTATAAAAAATTTCTGTTTTATGCGCTTATAAATTTAATATAAATTACTTTCGCTTCAATGCCGCCATATGGATTGCGTACTGGATATCAATCAACTTCGAGTTGACATTTGAAAATTTCAATTAAGATTTAAACCAAGTCTTATGGTAGGCCCTAAGTTTGTGATGGAGATTGGAGCCCCTTTTCTTTATTATTAATCAAGTTTTCGAGATGAAGGCAGCCACCATGCAGTTGTCATGACACTAAACCCACACTAAGCTCTACCCTTTTTTAAGAACATCTCTCAGTAAGTTCATTGCTCCAGCAGAGCTCATAACTTGCTTTTGCACTTTGATTGCTAGTTGTGGGATCAAAAGCACCACATACTCATCTTAAGATATTCAAAAAAAAAAGCAAAATTTAATTTAACTTCTAGGGTCGATTCGTCGCAGAAAAGATGCAGACGATCGATATGTTGGAGATTTTAGCCCATAAATTCAGAAACACATTTTTTCAGAATTTTTTTTTTCCAGAAAGTCAAAATTCAGAAGTAAAAATTCAGAAAGTAATGAGACTGCAGAATTTTGAGATCTGAATTTCACTTTCTGAATTTTTACTTTCTGAATGTTTAGATGGGCTACTTTGCCAAAGAACCTTACAAATATTTATAGCAACTCCTATTTAAAGAATTTGATTTTGAATTCTAAAGAAAAAAAAAAATTGGTTACCAAAGGGTTAATGCATAATTACTTGTGTTATAACGCTAAACATACCGGCAAAAAAATTTATTTATAAATTATAAAAATAAAAATTTAGGTCACCAATGGGTTAATGCATGGCGTTTAAAGGGTTAAACAGCTTTAAATGAACTACTTAAGCCTATGTAAAACTATTTTGATGTGTAAAATTTGATTTCAGAGTTAAAAGAAAATTGAGGTCGTCAATGGGTTAACGTATGGCCGCTCATGGCTTATAATTTTAAATATTTACCAATTAAGTACAGCACAACCCATTCAAACCTAACCAAAAAATCATTATAAAAATAAAAATGCAGATAACGAGTGGGTTAATGCATGACCGTAAATATATTTCTAAATTTTTAATTCTCAATTTTTGGTTTCTGAAAAAAGTTTTCTGAATTTTTCTTTCTGACTTTTGCTTTCCGAAAAAATTTTCCAGAAAAATTGTATTTCTGAATTTTTTCTGTCTGAATTTATGGGGGCACCCTGTTAGACCCAGCTCTAACCTCCCAAACTAGCAAGCAGAACTCGAAAAAGAAACTGTGGGCTATTATCATGAGGAACGTACCATCCATATTTTAACAATTCACCAGGGGTCTTATGAAGTAGATATGACACCCTCGCTGACACGCCATGCCTTACTACCACAACAAATACCCGCTGCCCTTTTTTAAAGTGTTACATTTGATAATTTTTATTGTTATTGCGACACGCATAAATTTTCTTCACCCCAAAAACAATGCAACACACTTTTCGCCCGGAAGCAAAAAACAAATAAATTCAATAAAATAAAAAAAAGCAGCGGAAGAAGCCTTTAAAGTTCGCATAACAATAAAACCGTGAACAATCGATATAAATTACCACACACACACACACATTTACATACTTGCATACACACACAAGCACCACTGTTTTGATATTTGCTGTCAAGCTCTATACAACTCAGCAACCCAAACCATTCAACGCAGTAACCCTAAAGTTAGCGCCTCAAAAGCCACCACATTCCAATGAATTCATTTACATTTGACTTGGGTGAGCTTGTGTGCATGTGCGTGAGTGTGTCAGCCGTACGCTCAAATAGCATACCAAAGCACTTGACATAACCGAAATGTCAATTGAAATTGTGATAAGCAACCACACGATCAGTCTCGGCCACAGACTTGCATTCAAATGGCGGCTTCTCATTCATGAAACTTAAGGAAATTTCAAAAATATGTTGCATACAGGCAGGCGCGTCAATTGAACAGCACTTTGCGCCAAATACAAGCGTTGCACCCTTAGAAAAGACTACTCTAGTATCTTATGAGCAGCTACCACCCTCAACTTTGTATAGGAAGTATTTTGCGCCACATTGTCTTATGGCTTGCTATTCATAGCAGTCAAGTGATTTGTGTTGTTGCTTGGCGCTGCGCTCTGACAATAACTTCGCTGTGACTGCTACTGCTTGGCTGCGGCATGTTTTGGTAATGCGATAAGGATGCATGCGGTTTCCGCTGTCGATTCGCTATGCCATTCATGCCGACTTTAACTTCAGAGCGCCCCCTTACTTGACATGCATGTTTCTATACATTCGAATTTGCTTATACTGTCAATAATGATTTACATATTTTCTTATTGTAGTCTAGTTTTTGGCTTTTAAATTTTCATGGCACTCAGCGAATCACGTTTTCTGTAATGTAGTCAACGCTGTTGGAAGTCATTTTGTCGATTAAGGGTTTGCTAGAAGTCATCAATGCGAAAATTCGATTGATTTTTTTGTGGGACTTTTGTTTGGGGTGAAAGTTCATTTATAATACTTTTTACAATAAATTTATTCAATACATTTGTTTGAGAAACGAATCATATGATGTGATCTCATAAGATGTGATATCATATCGCACATAAAATAAATTAAAATAAAATAAAATAAAATAAAATAAAATAAAATAAAATAAAATAAAATAAAATAAAATAAAATAAAATAAAATAAAATAAAAAAAAACAAAATAAAATAAAATAAAATAAGATAAAATAAAATAAGATAAAATAACATAAAATAAAATAAAATAAAATAACATAAAATAAAATAAAATAAAATAAAATAAAATAAAATAAAACAAAATAAAAAAAAGGAGTGAAATAAATTAAATTAAATTAAATTAACTTATATTAAAGTAAAATAAAATAAAAAAAACAAAATAAAATAAAATAAAATAACATAAAATAAAATAAAATAAAATATAATAAAATATAATAAAATAAAATAAAATAAAATAAAATAAAATAAAATAAAATAAAATAAAATATAATAAAATATAATAAAATAAAATAAAATAAAATAAAATAAAATAAAATAAAATAAAATAAAATAAAATAAAATAAAATAAAATAAAATAAAATAAAATAAAATAAAATAAAATAAAATAAAATAAAATAAAATAAAATAAAATATAATATAATAAAATATAATAAAATATAATAAAATAAAATAAAATAAAATAAAATAAAATAAAATAAAATAAAATAAAATAAAATAAAATAAAAAATAAAATAAAATAAAATAAAATAAAATAAAATAAAATAAAATAAAATAAAATAAAATAAAATATAATAAAATATAATAAAATATAATAAAATAAAATAAAATAAAATAAAATAAAATAAAATAAAATAAAAAATAAAATAAATTAAATTAAATTAAATTAAATTAAATTAAATTAAATTTAATTAAATTAAATTAAATTAAATTAAATTAAATTAAATTAAATTAAATTAAATTAAATTAAATTAAATTAAATTAAATTAAATTAAATTAAATTAAATTAAATTAAATTAAATTAAATTAAATTAAATTAAATTAAATTAAATTAAATTAAATTAAATTAAATTAAATTAAATTAAATTAAATTAAATTAAATTAAATTAAATTAAATTAAATTAAATTAAATTAAATTAAATTAATTGAAATGTAATGAATTTAAATAAAACATAATGAAATGGATAAAAAAAATACCTTCAAACAATATTTTTCGCTCCCAGCAAACAGAAAGCAGAGTTTCGTATCCACTCAAGCGATTGACTTAATTTCTAAATAAATATGTTCATGACAAACTAAACTTTCACCTCAAGGTAAGTAAACAAGTAAACAGATAAACAAGAGCTGAAGGGCATTCGTACAGTGTTTATGTGAATGAAAATATGAGAGGATAAATAAATAAACAAACTAATAGATTCGAATTGATATACAAACAAGCGGACAACCAGCATATTTTGATTAACACAAAGTTTATTTGTTTAAAAAGCAAAAGAGCAAAAAAGATAAGCAAACAGAGGGAACGAAAGTGGATATGGCAATACAGGTGAATACAATAACAAATATGGGACTGCAAAATTGATTTGTGTTTATCAATATGTACCCTACAGGATAACTGAGCTTTTTAAAAGTATTCATAAAAGCTTTTTCATTTATTATGAGAGATCTTATTGAAGTACTCGTATTTATTTTGCTTCAGGCCGTGTGAGAACTCTAAGCAGTTTCGACTAGGCTGTGTCATGCTTTATCTCTTTCCTGCTATTACATTTTTTTTCATAATCATTTTTCAACAATCTCCTCTCAGAATTTGTTCCAACAACTGCCTATCTTAAGATGGTTTTTGATATTTATTGTACAGCTAATATACATAAATATCGGGATACACTTCCTAAATGCCGACCTTAGAAAATCGATTTAATATCAATAGCATCGATAATTTTTATCTTTATAAGCTTACGTTTATTTTTTGTCACTTTCGTTCGTCTTGCTGTACGTATCGAATCCACAAGACATTCTTTAAGGAAGAAATTTCGAATATTTCTTGTATCTATTTCAATAACAGAAAACAATAACTTTTTTGCTTTATATAAAAATACTCGAGCTATAAGTTGCTATAAAAATCTTTGAACTCGTTTGTATGTATGTATCATTGTATATATCATTTCATTTTGAGAAAGCTATAGATCGCAGTATTGAAAGTATCTACAATTTTTCTTAATATAAATGATCGATAATATTAAATGAGTGTGAATAATATTGAAATATATAATAATGTCTAACTTTTCATATCCAAGGTGGAACTTACATTACATTAAACATGCATACTCCGAATGACATCTGTCAAGTAAAAATGCAGGCATTTTTTTGAAACAAACACTGGATGATTGATTAAGCTTTTCAATGCCACAAAGAAACTAAAAATTGTGTTTGGGATGGAAGTTATTTGAATTTAACTATAATTTTCTTTCGAAAATGTGTCATTCATACAAACATTCCACACAGGGTCTACCTTGGGTCGTGCAATTAGACCAGCTGATTTGTACTATTTTGTTGAATTATGACATCTAACCTATAAATTACAAAAACAAAGTACATGAGAACTTATGTGTGTTTGTATGTCTGTCGATCTATTACGACGTATTAGTTGGGCCATGACTCCAAACATGTGGAATGATTATCGATTGGAATATCGATAGTAGAAAATGTTTTTAATATTACAAATCGTCGATCATTTTTCTTTAATTCTTATGGATAAAATAATATTAAATTTCATCTGGAAGAAATAAACTCTATATCAAGGCCAGCCAAAATTATCAAAAAATATTTAAGGATTCTTGAGGGAAATTTTCTCCTATTAAATTATCGAAAAACCAACAAAATAGAAGTTTTAAAAATATTTTTTTCCGATGTACCTCTTCCAATATTTCCAGAGGTTCTAGTACTTTCTTACAAAGCTGCTTAAAACCGACTCAGAGCGTCATCTAGAGTTTTTAACTATTCTTTTGGGCAAAAAATCGGAGAAATTTTAATGATTGATTGATTCCAAAATTTATTTTGAAATTCTTTAATACGGCGGCAACCATAAACTATTATTGGAGACTGCACTTAAAAAGAAAATTGTTGTCAAGAAATTGGTAGTTTTTTTGGAACATTGATTAATATCGATAACATATTCAACACTTCGAAATATCGATAGTTTTCCACCACGAATTCATTCCATCACGAGATGGACAATAAGCAATACAAAGTGAAAGCGTTTGGTGGCTGAAAAGTCAAAGGAAACCCCAAAAACCGCAACTGAGAATGAATTCGAGAATGAAAATGAAAACCGCAGCAGCAACCGCAGAAAAACAAAAGGCACGCGTTATGGATTTACCAGACGAAGCATAAAAAACCGCCAACAAATAAGCGACCAGGATGAGGGCAATGTGGAATTGCATGAGATAAACAAAGGAAATAAGCAAGCGCCAGCACTTTGCGCCTTAGCACAGACGCAGCTAAGGGCCAGACTGTCTACACAGACGCTGAAAAACCTCACATGAATTACAAATACATTTACAAAAACAAAAAACTTTTTCAAGTAGTTGGTAAATACAAGACGGATATTGCATATTAACAACAACAGCTAGGTTAGCGTTTTTCGACTGCCAACTCAAAATATTCCACCGTCTTTGTTTTGTTTGGCTCGGTCGAGGTTTTCCTACCACAAAATTAAGTATTCTGCTGAATTTGTAAATTCGTTTGATTTTATTTGATTACCGTGGTTGAGTGCGGGCGCTTCCTATCGAGAATTATACCGTCAGTGATGCTGCTACTTCAGACAGAATTTGAAAAGTTAGATTAACGATGGGCCTACCTTACCTTCTACTTGTCTGCTTTTAAGTTGTTGCCTCAATTAAGTGTTTTAGTTATCTTAACTTCAACACTCAGCACTTAGAGAAAGCTTGTTTGATTACCCTTTACTTTTGTTGCTTGTAGCATATTTTAAGGCGTTTGTGCTGTTCAAACCGCAATGACATGTTTCTTATAATTGTTTTGTTGTTGTTTTTAGGCCTTTTGTGTTCAGTTCAATGAGCGTAATTTTTGTGTGAATAAAGAGCTTTTTATACTAAACGGAGGGTATTTGATAAGTTTGTGACTTTAGAGTTGGCCTAGAAAGAATGCAACGAGCCGACTAAGCTTGACCTTCTTAGGGAAAGGACCCTGAACCTTTTGAAGCTTTCATTCCCGCTTTATATACACTTTATGCAAGTTTTGTCAGTGAATAAAGCTTTCGTTTTTTGCTTTAAATTGTGTTAGAGCGTTTGGATGGCACTGTATAAGTACAGCTGATATTGAGAGAACAATTTTAAAGCCACTGGATATTGCAGCTGACATATAAAACAGTTTCATAGCCTAAGGAATGCGTAACAACTGATGCTGAGTAGCTTCAGAATAAAATGTGCTAGCAAATGAAGTGGGGCGAAAAAGGTAACGCACTACAACAACAATGCAACCTAAGCGTATGAAGAGCTATATACGGCAATGCTTTACCATGCCTAGAAAGGAGCGGTGGTACCCCCTAGCTACTTCTTATTACAAAACCAAAAAGGTTATGTTAACCACTGCAAAACTATTGGACTTATCATAATTCCCTCGTACTTTTGCATATGTCCTTTTTGTTTTCCCTGAGGCCACTAATTGAATTTATTGTTGCGTTTTATACCTCATCAATTTGATAGCAAATCGACAAGACTGTTTATATATATGAACATATACATATGTAACTAGTTATATACTATATTTAGTATGTATGTTATCCGAGAAAGTTGTGTTCGACCACCACATTGAAGGGTTTTTGGCTAATGGAATTTTCAAATCAACTAATGGCGTTCTTGTTGCTTAAATGACAATATTTAATAAACGTTTGGGACGATTTTAGGTCTAATGTGATTTGTTTTTAATGGATAAATATGGGATGTGGTACAAATAAATATGCGGTTAATGTAAGCTTTGATCACTTTACATGGGTTGTTTAATTGTTCCCTTTTGTTTCAACTTAGTTTGCTTTTGCCCCTATAAGTATGCTACACAAATTCGAAATGATAGTAAAATAAGTACCGAGACAACCACATGGTCTTGGGCTAGGATATGAAGCTAATTTCAGGCAACTTTTAAATAAAACTTGACTAGTTTAAATATTTATTACAAATCTGCATGAATCGAACCCTAAGCCTACGACCAATGGCCAATATGGATCCCAAGAGCTGGGCTTGGAGGTGATCCTCTGAATGACTTCGTGACAATTTGTGAAGACAATTTGTAAAACAGTCCCGAAATAATTATGGAAACAGTTCAAACAGAAAATAATGCCCAATTGCGCTAGGAGTTTAACTAGCTGAAAGCACCTGAAAGTATGCAATTTTTTTAATATTGGCTACATGACAACTTAATTGCATACTTTCGGGAGCACATGATATTTTTGCATTTTTTCTGAGTCATCTTAATAAGAGAGAAAGAAGAAAACACGTACTATCTAATATACAGTTGCTTCCTTCATCCCAACACACTGTTGTCCATAAATATTCTCTCTAACCATACCTAACTTAAAACCGAATGTTTGCTTTAAAAAAAAATGTTCCATCTTGAAATTGTAGATAAACCATTACTTAAGTAAATGAATGCCAAACTAAAGCTTTTATAACTTTCTAAACATTTGATTTATACATTTTTAAAACTCGTATATAACTTTTGTGTCAAAGAAATGTTGCATATCTTTAGGCGCTGACCAAAATAACTATTACAACTAAGACGAAGTATGAGCTAAAAAACTGAGGACTGAGAAGTAAAGTTGCTATGCAATGTGAATATGAAATGTGTATTATATATGAATAAACATTTATAAGTAATTGTAACTTATTTATGTGCTTGTATGTGTGTTTGTTTGTGCGTTTGTGTGGGTGTCCCTTACTGACCGCTAAAGAGAATTTTTTTGCATTTATGTCTTCTAAATGGGCACTTACAAGCCGTTTTTGGCTCTGAAATATAATAACTTTGTCATAAAGTATACGTTAAAAGTTCAACAAAAAAAGTTTTCATAAACTTTCTGGTTTTTATTTGCATACTTTCAGGCGCATTTTGTTTTAAACATGCATATTGTGGTATAAATGTTAAGCAAGAAAGACATTTAAGGAAATATGCCAAGCACCGGCATATCAAATACGCTTTAAAATATTTGTGCGCTTTTTTCTAGCATACTTTTTGGCTTAGCAATAAAATTCTTTACGTCATGCTCTAACCTCAATTTGTTTCATTTATTTTAAGTATGCAATAAATTGCAATTAATCTTTGAATACCAGCTGCTATTATAACATTACTTCAATGTCATTCGCCTGCTAAAACCAAGCATATTTATAACTCACCTGCTCAAGCGTTTGCGCCTGATTTTCTATACCAGCAAATTAATTTCAATCAAATAAATACAAACATTAATCACATGAAACTTTTTTACCTTTCATGTAATGACTTTTGTCTATTCGTTACAAAGTCGAGGCACAAAAGCCAACCACTTCAAACATTATACCAAAAGGCAACAACCAGCAATACACGCCCACCTATCATTGACTGTAATCTTTCGCGCGCCTAAAAGTATGCTCTGCTATATAGCGCATGTAATCTCACAGATTCTGATTTGATGCTAAGGCCACATTTGATGCTGAGACTCAACATGTCGACGTCGATGAAGGTAAGCACTGAAGCAAGTTAGTGAGTGAATGGGAAATGAAGGAAAAAAAGACTTTGCATGCTTAGCGGCTAGCAACTGCTTGCATACTTCATGGCGCCGGATAATATTGCCAGTCAGTTTGTGATGTTTCAAAGCTGTTGGGGATAACTGGACCCTTTTCAAATCAAAATCGCTTTGGGTAAATTGCATGCACTGACAGTTAGTAGGCATGATAATAGTTGGAGTGTTTTTGTATGAAGTTTGTGTTGGCTTGTGCAAGTAAAGGGTGGTTCAATTAGAGCATTGATTTAACTTAAAAAAATTACTTTGACCTCTAACTGGTTGTTGGAGTTTCTTTCACTACACGGTCTACAACTCCGACTAGCACGAAGAATTTGAAGGCTGGACATTTGTTCTTCTATGAGTCATGGAGCTCTACCCCAGACCTCCCAATGGCCTTACTTAAGTTATTTCGGTAGCTTTGCTTTAGACAAATATGGATGCTGAATACTCCCTTCCGACTTATGTCGGGCATGTTGAGGCCCGTAGGATATTTGTATGGATCGAACTGCCTCCTCTTTCTTTGTGTATATTCTGCTTTATTCCTGAGTAGAAATTTTTCAGCTCCTAAAAGTATGCTACACAAATTTTAATTGACTTGACTTGAGGGACTAGTTGGTTTCTATTATAGTCCAATGTAGCCGAAAAGTACTAAACGCGGACCACTCCCTTTAAAGCTTAGTGGCACGGGCTTTTGCAGTGCTTTTGAAAGAAATAGTGATAAGCATATGAGCTAACTACCCGCTTTACATCTCTAAAATAGGTAGCATAACTTAAGGGTCACGCAAACCAAATTGTTTGCTTTTCATCTTAACGCTCATCGAGAGTTTGTACGTACTAAAGCTTACTCCAGTTTTTGTTTGTGTTTGTGCAATTGAGTTGGCCAAATTTATGCAAAGTTACTCGACCACTTCTATATGCTTATTTATTAGAGGAGATCCAATAAAATGCGGTGGCGCAGTCAGCTGTGAGACGACATCCACAAAGGGGAGGAAAAAAGTGAAGCCAAAAAATAAACAAACAATGAACCATCCAAGCAAATGAAGAAAAATGTCTGGTACTTTTTATCAATCTCAATTTTTTTTTAGCTGTCCTTCCCCACTCTCTTTTCACCAAAAATTGTTTACGAGATAGTATGATATGCGCTGCACGCCCCTAAAATTATGCAAAGCCCGCACTCGTACAGTCAAATGCAAACACACAATGGATTTTAGTAGATAATTGAAGAGCTTAAGAGTTGTTGTATGGCAGACGATGATGGACGACATAAAGGAAACAAAAAACAACAAAAACGTTAACTGAAGTACTATTTGGAAAAGCTTATAAGCAGGAAGTTAACAAATTTTGTAGTTAGTTTGGTATGAGCAACTTTGCTTGCTAAGCCGTCGAAGTATTGTTACTCATGGCGTGCCTGTTTTGCTTTGCATTTCATCTTCTTTTTTTTCCTTTTTTTCTTTTTTACAAAACTCCACTTCAGCATTACGCCGCGTATTTGCATTATGCGTTGAAGTGTGCGTAAAAGCCTAAAATTATGCAACTTCATGCAAATTGGCGGTTGTTATTTACTACGCCTGAAAGTAGACCTTTTTATTATATTTGATTTTGAGTATGGCATAGTCTAAGCACCGTTAGTCGTATAAGTCGATACGTCAAAACAAAAAAAAAAAGAAATATTTGAAAAGTATATGTTTTTGTGGTTATGTAAACAACAATTTACTAAGTCAAGCAAATAAATTAGTGAGTTTGCTGAAAAAAAGGGTTGATTGCTTTTAAGTCTGTGTAGCGAGTGGATTAAATTAATGCCGGGTGATACAGATTGTCTTTGATTGCAGGGCTTAGCATATGAATAAGGCACGCGTGTTGAATAGTGATTGCAGTCAGCGCGCGCAAAATGTTTATTGGGAAATAAAATCAGAGCCAACTCCATTTCAAAAACTTTTCAATTATTTTCCACAACTGTGTGGTAATTTTATAGGGTCTGCGCGCTCGACATCAAAATTAAATTCGCAGGTTATAGAGCGCAGCTCTCGAATCTTCCACCTGAAATTGATAAGTGTCTTTGTCCCTCTCTCCCCTTCGTGCGGCATGCCGCGTTCTAACGAGACACTGACCCAATCTTTAGCTACTTTGAAGACGAAAGCAAGTTTACGTAATATTAATATTTGTAATTCAAATACACGAAATGGCATTTCCTCTGCTCTCTAAAAGAGCATCTAATGTCTATTATTATTTTTTCACTAGAAAAAATAAAAATAAAAATGTATTTCTTTAACTCTTTCCTAGAGAAGCAGGTCTTTTCTTTCATACTCCACTTTCTCTTAGCTCATTTTCTCATTCCTAGTCCGTTTCTCTGTAATTACTTTCCCTTTCCCTTTATACCTTCACCTTACTCTGCCTATTCCTATTGCTATTTATTTTCATTTTCCTTTTAAAATTCGTTTCCATTCTCCTGTTAACATATTCCCTTCATTCCTATTATTCATTTAATGTTCCGATTCGAATCCTTACCCTTGCTCCCATTACTATCGGTAATGAATTTCGCCTTCCTTTTCGTGTTTCTGCTCCTATTATATTCCTCTTCCATTTCCAATTTCTATTATGTTTCAAATTTCTTTTTCTATTCATATTCCTGTTTCAGTTTCCATTAATTTTTCCTATTATGATTACAGCAATCAATAGTTTACCCCTTAATCCCATTACTCTCGATTTCGTATTCTTGTTTCGGTTCCAATTCCCATTCAAACTCATATTCAAATTTCTCTTTCGATCCCTTTTCCAGTCACTGTCTAATGCATATTCTAACTTCAATTAATAAACCAATTCCTATTCCCGTTTCTGTTGTGGTTCATATTCCCCTTCCAACTCGTACCCGTAATTCCAATTGTTATTTTTGTTCCTATTTCTTTTAGTTTGAATTTTCCTGTTTCGATTCCAATTTATATTCGTATTCCTATTTAAGTTTATTTTCCGATCACTCTAACAGTCACAGTTTAATATTCTTATTCAAAATCCTATTCCCATTCCTCTTCTCATTGCGACACATACTCCTATTTCAATTCGTATCAAGGTTCCCATTCCGATTCCTATTTATATTCCCGTTACAGTTCTTTTCTCCACTACTATAGTTTTTGCTTATCCGATTTCAATTCAATTCCAATTCCAATTTCTCTTGGGGCCTTTAGATGTCTCTAAAAAATACTTGAGATTAAGACACAATACTTTTCTTAATCCTACTACACTTTTAAAGTGAAATACTTTAAGCTGCCCACATTAGTCATTTCACCTACAAGACGCCACTGTCACATATAGAGACAACAAAAAAGAAACTCGCCCAGGCCTACATAATGACAGCAGCTTGTCAAAAGTTTTTTGATTATCTTAATTGCGCTATCCGGAGATGACCAGCCAACGGATGCGTACAGACTGACGCATTCAACTGTCTATACAACGAAATAAAATATTACATTACAGTAAGTATAAAAGAAAAATAAAAAGTTCGAGGGATCGAAAAAAAGCCGCCAAACAGGCACAAAGAGGGTAAAAGCTGGACAAGCTCAAGAAAAAAGTAATAAATTTGCACGGAAAGAGGGTGGAGAAGGAAGACACTGGTAGGCTAGAAAAGGCGATTGTGATGTGTAGAGCTTATGTGGGTATTCGGATTCGATATTATTGTAAGGACCTGTAAAGGTCGTTGATCAAAAGCATCAACTGCGTTTCGTTAAGAGATGTTGGTGAACTGGGAAGGACTCCTCCTACAGCGAGTTAATGGATCTTTACTGCTTTGACTAGATATATTTTAAGTCAAGCACTGTTGATCAGAATTCCATCGAATGTGGTGGGAAACCACCATAAATTTCAGAGACCGATTACTGCGTCCTACAATGAAGCTTGCGGCCGGAGTTGTGGTGCTGGATCCGTATTCAAGCGTGGAAAGATTCAAGGCCAGTTAAACGAATGAAAAGAAGCAATGCTGGTAAAGCACAGATATGGGCGAAGTGGCTATTTTTGTGGCGCTCGCTGACACAGGATTCCAAGTCCCAAGCAGTGTTGCCAGAATTTTTTCGAGCAATCCGGCTAGATCTAGAAAAAAAAAACGGCTAGAAACGGCTAAAAATAATCATTTCGGCGAGAAAAATTACAATTTTGGCCGAAAAAACGGCTAAAAATTTTGAATCAACTTTTCACACGTTTTATTCGATTTTTTTCATGAAAACATATAATATAAATATTTTATAATATTCACCCCTATTCTGCATAACAATTACGTTCCCGCTCTACGCTCCGCTTGGATATGCATTCTGAGTTACGCTTGGATCGAAAGAAAAAGAGGAAGAGCTATAAGTTTTTCGAAGTCAGCTGTTTGCCTTGGAATGTGTGAAATTGAAACATAACAAAGCAATTTAAATTACACAAATTATTACTTTTGAAATAAAAGTAAAGCTTTATTATGATTTATAGACTTAATTGTATATGTTTGAGCATTATTGAATAAATTGAGTGAAATTTTATAGATCAATTGACTGATTGTAGCAGACAACGAAGGACCAACAAAAAGCAAGAGGACACTGTTGGTGGATGTTACCACATCGTCAGTAGGTAGCTGGTATTTTCCATAGAGCTAGTGCTAGAAGAGTGCGCTTTGCCGACCAGGTACACAGATGGTTGGCGTCGCATCGTGGGGCCACACCATACGCCGAGCAAACATTACACATGTCAGTGTTAAGTCTGACATCAGGTGGCACTTTTCGCTGGAGGAAGACATTGGCCGCCCCGGAACTGACAAAGAAGTTTACAGAGTATGAGTGGGTGCTGTGGAGTGGCCGCCGGTGCACGTTTGGATATAATGGCAAAGTCAAAGCCATTACCTTAGTTTTAATTTTGTTAGTAATATTGTTTGGTGTTTTGAATGCTAGTCCAATTTGTAATTGTTTACAACCGGTGCCGATGCTAATGCGCGTCCAAAAATATTAGATCTCCGTAGGCGGATTCACATTCCTGGCATCGAAAAGCGTCTTTTGATATCCCTCCCTACATTTTTGGACAAATATTAGTACTCGCCACCAGTCGCAAACAATTACCCTGCAAACATATCAAAAAACATCATTAGAGCACAAAAACAAAATATAGCGAGCGTTTTACAACTTTTACATACGAGTTTTACTTAAATTTCAAGAATTTCAACAAAAAATCTTGGGAATTAATCGTAAATTGTTTGCAAAATAAAAAACAAGCATTTATACGCCAACAAAATTCCAACGTAGAAAAACGGAGCTACGATCGAAGTGCAGAATTAGCAGAATTGGAAGTTTCGAAGTTGAACGTAGCAGAATTGAAACGCAGAATACCAAAGTTGCCAAGCGGAGAAATTTTCGATCCAAGTCGAAATGCAGAATAGGGGTGATTAAGTTATTTGTACTCTTTGTTTGTACCGCTAAAGCTAACAGTTTTAAGTCAAATTTTCACATGTTTTATTCGTTGTTTTGTCATTAAAACAAATGATATAAATATTTTACAATGTAAAGGAGTGTTTCTCATCTAGCCTTAAATATAAAAGTTCACTCTAAACAAAAATTTTGTTTAAAAAATTTAGATGAATTTTAAGGTTTACTTGAGAAAATGCCTCCAATTTCATAACAATAAAAAAAAGTTTCTTATACAGATGCTTTGCATCCTAATATACAGAGCTATAATAGTTCAACAATTCAAATCTGTATTTTTTAAAATAGCCTCAATATAAAGCTTACATTTACATATATTTGTTATATCTATTACATAGATGTGCTTATATAAAAGGTACAACGAGCAAAATTTTAAGCAGAGCTTACTGTTTTAAAAATAATGTGACTTAATGAAAAGTCGCAATAAAATAACGCATCAGGTAACGAATATATTTTAAATAACATATACTTTCATGGCATAAAATGAAAAAAAAAAAAAAAATTAATAAATTTGTGGGAAATGTACATATATACATACATTTTACAATATTTCTATATCACAATTTTCTATATCTTGCTCTGAACTATCATAAATGCTAGAGTTATTCATAAGCGTAACGAGATCTCTAGTTATTATGAAGTCATGACAGCACTTATTTTCCCTTTTGAGTCCATATCTTACATACAAAATTGAATTTAGCATTTTTTCAGTAATTCTATTACGCTGCTTTGTTTTTTCATGGTGGCAATACTAAAAAGGCAATACTAAAAATTCAAACACAAATATAGCAAGAGCAGCAAAAGGATTTTCCCCTAAAGCATTTTTATACTCCCGAACTTGTGTCCAAAATTCTACAGTGGAACCCACGACTTCCCATTCATTCAAATGTAATTGTTTGTTACATTGGCAAAAAAACTAAAAACGGCTAAAACGGCTAAAAAAATATAAAAAAACGGCTAAAAAACGGCTAGCGGCTAGATTCAAATTTTCCCGGCTAAATGGAAAAAAAAAACGGCTAGATCTAGCCGGAAAACGGCTAAAATGGCAACACTGGTCCCAAGTGCCTACTTCCCACAGACTGAAGCGCGTTTCGCTAGAAGATCGCTTTTTCGTCGAACATAAGAATGCCATCAAGATAGGCGACAACCCAATCAGCTCTTTTAAACTTGAGAACTCTACTTAGGATTAAAATTCGGACCCATGGATGTGGACTTTGTGACATTCGCATACGTATCATCGAGTAACTGAAACTTCACATTCGCAACATCACTAGTTCTGACTCAAAGAATCAAATTCGAAACAGAAATTAACGCAAGTGTGCAAAAAAAAAAAACAAATTGCAACAACAACATAAAGCTTGGTTTTGGCTACAAGTAGTTAGTGCGGCGGACGCTACACTAATCTGAGAAGGGCTACAAGTAGGTAACTACAATAAAAACAACAACTATAAAAACAGTTTTAGTAGCATGTCGGAACTTACTGCGGACACGCACCACATCGTTGCTGTCAATGCGTTTTTGTATGGCGACCATAAAAATGGCAACAAAGTTAAATAAGTTTTTGTTGGCCTGCTGCTGCTCTAGCTCCACTGGGGGTTAAGTTGCTTGGCTGCTTTGAAAGTTTACGCGCGAGGTGGAGACGCCGTCTTAACCAGATATTTGTAAAGTTTTCGGGTGTAACAACTTTGGGCATAAATATAATTTTGTTGTTGTTATTTGTTTTATTTTTTTTTGGTTTTTTTTTGTTTTGTGTTGTGTTGTTGTTTACTTAGCCAGCGTTTTCTATACATTGTTGCTCATTTTTGTTTTTGTCTTTTTTCTTTCACTTCTGTTGCTCATAATCACAATTGGAAAATAATAGTTAAACAGAATTCTTGATTAACTTGGGGACCAAATATGTGGCAGCTCCGTACACCAATTACCCCCAAAAAAGCACTCACCACACGCATACATGCACACGCACTGGCGCTCAGAAGTAACCGCACATTTATTTAGTGCTCCCCTTTGTCACTGCGAAATGAACGTCTATTCAACTTACACAATTGTGACCCCTCAGCGTTGGCTGTCTTAAATTTGTCTCTATACCCAGCTGTGTGAAAGTGAAAGAAATTGGAGTATGGTTCTTCTGAGAAACAATTGAGGTCAAACCACCTTCTTTTCCAGCTGTTCTTCTTCTCAACTCAGTAGCGGTGTCTCACTTTTATCTGTGAAACTTGGCCAGGTATACTTTGCAGGCCAGAAGTCTTACTTCTCATCTTACTCATCTACCCCACAAGGGCAGAGAAATTTTTGGTCTTTTATAACCTACTTCACTTGCTGCAAGGGAGGCAAGTTCACCCATGGATCTTCATCAGGAATTGATGTGCTGTGAATATTGTCTTTCGCACGCTGTATAGAGTCCCCTCTAACGCTCGCAAACTAATGCATGGCTTTTCAAGAGCTCTTCCATTCCGTATTTGAACAGCTCAACGAGTAATCCGTTCATTCCCAGACCTTCATTCACATCCTTCCTTCATTGTCTCCGCACAGGTAAGCCCCGTCTTGACCCTATTTCAAGCAGGTTCGGTCATTGTTAGTACATACCCTCAAATCATTGGATTTTGACCACTTGCCACTGCCGTCATATGGGAGCCTTTAGCTGAACCTCCCGGTCTACATTTATATCAAATCGTTGTAAGCCCTTAGGTTGAGTATGTAATACAGAGCCCGCCGAAACTAACTCTCCCTATTTTTCTAGCTCACCCTGAGCCTAGAAAGCTCTCGGTGTCCAAGGTGCGGACATAAAAGTTGGGATTGACTGTGTAATAAATATTTTTTGGCTAATGTGGAGATTAAACTTTATATAACAGCCGCGCCTGACTTGAGACCTCCTTACAAATATTCTTCTTCGTTCGCTCTCCCCAACCCAGTCTTTATGACCTTTCATTACGCGATTAACTACTTCGCTTTAGTACGCACATAAATACAGACACGAACCGCATAAGTACCGACACCGCAGAAAAGCCAGTGACTGAGCTGTAAAGGGAGTGGGCCGCGACTAGTCCCATTCATCTGTTGTGTGTGTTGTAATAGAACCCAGCTAATCGTTTTTGGTATAGTTGGGTAAAGTGAATTTTAGTTGGCGTAGCATACTTATAGGGTTAGAGAAGGAACTCGTCCGATGGTACTTTTGTGGAGACGAAGATGTCCTGCCGGACAGTGCCGGTTGGGCCATTAAAGGATACAATTTTCCTCTTCATAGCAAAAGCTCAAAGAAAAGCGAATAGTTAAATATAAAGAGACTAAAACTGGCATTTGCGACTCCTCCTGAACTCATCCTAGATTCGGCACATTTTTTGCAGCTTCATACATGCGCATTTGCTAGCAAAAGTTTCGTACAAATGCAATTAAATCTGCTACGCAAACTTCACGAAAATACAAATGAAATAAACGAACTTCCGCCAAAGTTGCACAACGAAGGGAAGATTTCGCATAAAATGACTTCAATACAAAAATTGTCTAGAAATAAAAATTATACTTATATGTACAGTTATGCCGAGATTTAATTGTACTTTCACTGCATTTTCATTTCATTTCATTTCTCTTTAAATGTTTCTTAACTTTTATCTTGTTTACTTTAAGCAGAACTTTTAGGCGTTTACAACACCCAAATTGCATTTGTCCGACATTCCGACGTCAATTGCGTTTGTGTGTTGCATACTTTTGGGCTGACTCTTACACAGCCACACTCAAGTTTAATTGGCAATGACGTTTTGGCTTCAACTCCATTGGGTACTGTAGTACAGAGCAAATGAATTTAATTGCTTAGTTGCTATGTTGCTGCTAAAATAGATTTATGCGTCTATTGAATGAGTAACTAGCTGAGATTAAATCAAGCAAAATGGCGTACGATAAAGCTCAGATAGTGGCAAATAATATTATTGTGGTTGTGGCATGTACGGTGTGTGCCATCTTTATGACTTTGAGATTCAATGCGAAAGTGAGTCGTTTACAAGAGGTCAGAAGATTGATTGCAAGCAAGTGTGGGCTGGCTTTGATTAGCTTGGGAGAGAGAGGGTTTTCCTTCAGGCAGTAAACAACTGAATAGTCAACCAGAACTCAGTTTCATCCTAAGGCCCACCAATCCCAATAAAAATTAACCAAATACTTCACTATCCCTATCACACTATCACTATCACTATTACTATCACTATCACTATCACTATCACTATCACTATCACTATCACTATCATTATCACTATCATTATCACTATCACTATCACTATCACTATCACTATCACTATCACTATCACTATCTCTATCACTATCACTATCACTAGCACTATCACGATCACTATCACTATCAATATCACTATCACTATCGCTATCACGATCACTATCACTATCACTATCACTACCACTATCCATATTTATTTATTTATTTATTAATTTGTTTTAAGTCGACACAAACAAAGAGGTCGACTAAGGACAGATACTATTAAAATTGCACATAACTTAAAAACTAACAATATGAATAAAAGTATTACATGAGATGTTTGGAGAGGCAGTGTCTCCCATCCACACACACATACGGTCGACTATTCACGGTTATCAATGTTGTCATCAGAGCTAGTTGGCTATTAACTGGAAAGATTAGAGTGGCCGTGATTGCTGTTCATCTTATAAAACGATCGGTTCATCCATAAGGATGGTCTTGAAAATCATTGACTGTTCCATCCTCACCAGGTGGTTGAAGAGGCCGAGTCTCCAATCCACCCTGACATACGGTCGAGTAATAATTTGTTTAAGTGTGTTCGTTGATATTGTGTGAGAAGCTGGTGGAATGGACGGGATTCCACGCAGCGTTCGGGGCAACAACGGAATATTTATCATTTTATATTGTGCCTTGAAATCTTGAATTATCCATAGGATGGTTGAAGAGGCCGAGTCTCCAATCCACCCTGACATACGGTCGAATATTTATTTATGTAAAGTCGAGTACCAGAGCGATATGAGATTTGCTGTCGGAATGGACGTGATTCCGCGCAGTGGATAATTTAATTAATTAATTGTATGCGTTGATATATGTGTGCTGCCGGTGGAATGGACGCGATTCCACGCAGCGCTCAGAGCAACAACGGGTGGAGGACTTACATGATATTAGTCAGCGTTAAGCAGGAATGCAAGTATTAAATTTTGAAGTGAGGCAAAAGAACATTCGAAACTAATGCAGCTATATAACTCGTTGTAAAATGAACACCAAAGGTTTAGAGGGTGGTTTTTTGCGAAGTTTTGACGACAAAGGGGTAATTGAAAAGGCACATAGTGCCTGGACGCCCTAGCGGGTACAGCAAAACTCAGTCGACTAACAAGATCAGATGAATCGATTTCACCAACAATCAGCTTATGGAGGAACATTACACCTAGTAAAACCCTACGATTTTCCAGAGAAGGTAAATTTAAGAGGAGAAGCCTACTTCTATAAGGGGGCAGGTGAGTAGTTGGATTCCAGTTAAGACCCCGCAAAGCAAAAATCAAGAATTGCTTTTGTACTGACTCAATCCGCTGTATATGAACTTGATACAAGGGACACCAGACACACGAGCAATACTCAAGTATTGGACGAACCAGCGATGTGTAAAGAACTTTCGTGAGGTACGGGTCGTCAAATTCTTTAGCCCATCGTTTAACAAAACCAAGCACACCCATGGCTTTGTTAGCAATAGATGAAATATGCATATTAAAACTTAGTTTAGGGTCAAAAATAACACCTAAATCAGTTACAACAGATATGCGTTCCAAAAGAGAGTCATTTAGTAGGTAGGAGACCAAAACCGGCTTAACTCGATGAAAAGTCATTAGCTTACATTTCGAGCTATTCAATATTAATAAATTTACTGCACACCAGCAGCGAAATGACTCCAAATCGGCCTGAAAGAGATCTCCACGGGAAGGTACAGTAGGCGAATAGGTGAAACAAAGTTTCACATCGTCCGCATACATAAGAGTTCGAGAATGAGAGATGATTTGGGGTAGGTCATTTATGAACAGGGTAAAGAGTAAGGGGCCAAGATGACTACCCTGGGGGACACCGGAAGTTACGTCAATGGACTTAGACAAAGTATTTTTAAACAACACCTGTTGAGTCCTGTTTGTAAGATAATTTGCAAGCCATAATAATAACTGATAGGGAAAACCCAGTAAATCGAGTTTATGGATTAAAAGCTCATGGTTGACAGAGTCGAAAGCTTTGCTGAAATCGGTATAGACCACATCCGTTTGGTTACCTTTCAAGAAACCGTCCATAACAAAGGAGGAGAACTCAAGCAAGTTAGTTGAGGTAGATCGACGAGGTACAAAACCATGCTGACACGGTGATAATAAACACCTACACCGGTATTGCAGCTGGCGAGTTATTATGTGTTCAAAAGTTTTAGGAATAGCTGAGAGCTTAGCTATGCCCCTATAATTCTCAATATTTGACCTGCTACCTTTTTTATGTAAAGGTATAATAAAAGATTGCTTCCAGATTGTAGGGAACGCAGCAGATTCAAGAGATAGTTTAAACAGTTTAAAAATTGGGTCAGATAAATGTATAGCACAGTAGTTCAACACGCAACTGGGAACACCATCCGGACCAGGGGAAAATGAAGGTTTCAGTTCAAGAAGACTTTGTAGAACAGAATGTTTATCCAAAACAGGCATGTGAATGCTATTAGAGCTATTTAAATTGTAAGGGTAGGGACTGGACTGGAACTTATTAGATGTGTAGGTCGACATAAAGAATTCAGAAATATCCTGATCCGAACTAGCACTCTTGGATCCAAAGGCGAAGGAAGATGGAAATCCGGTAGTTTTCCTTTTCGAATTGACAAAATTGTAGAACTTTTTCGGGTTGGTAAAGAATTGGGTTTTACAGCCCACTAAATAACTTTTGTAGCATTGTTGGTTGAGCAACTGAAGGTTGGAGCGCGCAACCAAGTATTTAGAATACTCAGCAGATGCACCTGTTCTTTGAAAACGCTTGTAAAACTTAGACTTAATATTGATGAGTCTCACCAGCTGTTTAGACCACCAGGGCGGCTTTGCCATACCAACACTAATGAAGCGAAAAGGGACACAGCTGTCGAAGAAACCATTTAGGGAACTGTAGAAAACTGAGGTTGCCGACTCGATGTCATCACAAGAATAGAGCTCCGTCCAGTCATGGGTGGCAAGCAACTCGTTGAGCATGACGAAGTTGGCTTTATAGAACCATCGCGTGCGTGATCGCTGCCTACCTTCGGTAGTGATACGCCCCCTGGGTTGCCTAGTGTCCAAAGCAATCTCAAGTGTAGGGTGAAGGGTATCTTCACTATCACTATCGCTATCACTATCACTATCACTATTACTATCACTATCATAAAGATTAAAAAATTTAAAAAATGTTTGGGGAATGAGAAATATTCCAGGACAATTTAAGGTGTTTGTATGTATGTCATCCACTTGCAATCACACATACATATGTATGTAAAGTACATACATATATACATACATTTGCTTCCACACTTGTCGTTTCATATCCCTACAAAGCTCTTATTGAGTGAGTATCACTGCAACATACATATAAATTGGTATTATCACAAAATAAAAGCAATCAAATCGTATTTATTTATTTTATTCTCCATCTCTTTGAACCCTAACAAACGTCTGCTCCAGATGTTATTTTATCTTTACGCTTTCACTTTGGCGTAGTTTTTAGATTTTGATTTGGTTGTATTTTCACACTCTTGAAAAATGTTATTAGCAGCATGAGCTGTAGAATGATATTGCTGGTTTTTTGTTGTATTTTCTCGAGTATGTTATGTATCACACCGTAGTGTTGTTGCTACTTGTTTGGAGCGGAAATATACAAACCGAATGTTTAGGGTAGTGTGGTCGATTAAGACGGCTCTCTCCGGATGGTAGTAATGATCGATCTGATATTAGCTCCTTCTAAAATCCAGCATAATGAATCCAGTAGGCGTCTTACAGCAACAACTTTTGGTTCTAAGCCGATTGTAAAGGGAACAATTTGTTTGGTCTACAGACCTTGATTATCAACCATTCAAAAGACCTTTGGAGATGACTGTGCTAATCACGTTCAAGATACGCGACCTGTAGCGCGATTCACTAACTTTTAACAATCCCGCAATAGAGATATTTAACATTAACGTATACTGTTTAATTTAACAATTGTGCGATTCACTAACTCGGATTTAACAATAACGTTTAAATAATGGTTTAAAATGATGACATGTGGCATCTCAGTCGAAATTGACTAGAACGTTGCTTAAACGTTAAGTGCAGCATTTGCCAGCGCCGCCGTTGGTGTCGCAGTAGCGCAGCTGACAAGCGTCTGGATAACAAAATAGCCGTCGCAAGTTCGATACCAATAACTAGGAGAAATTTTTTCTAAAATATATTTTTTTTTAAATAAATACTTTATTTTTTAAATATAGAAATACTTCTTGCTCAAAAAATTTGTTTTTAATTTATTTTTATTTTAACCAATATTTCAACGACACCAACGGATAACGTGATAAAATATCAATTTACAAATCGACTACGATAAATTAACGATTGAAGAGTTGACAAAAAGTTAGTGAATAGCATAGATAGTTAAAATTATTGTTACGTTAATTTATCGTGGACAAATTGTGTTAAAACAGTTAGTGAATCACAAGATTGTTTAAATTATTGTTAAGTTAATTTATCGTTGACAAATTACGTTAAAAAAGTTAGTGAATCGCGCTACTGTTACAATAAAGTCACTAGAAAAAAATGCTTAAGTTGAAAAGTACCCTCATCCCCTCTTTTTCTCCCTCCCATTAGTCTTCTTTCCTCACCCTATTCCGCCGCAAAATTTAAGAAAGTCCCTTTTTCTCTCACTCGACCGCTATCGCAGCCTCTGTCTCCAAATCCAAACAAAGTAGAGCTATGTCGCGTCTTCAGCTGGATATTGAGCTCAGTTGAAACCAAGGTATGGGCTTACAGCACCCCCTCTTGAGAGAAAATTTAATTTTTGTTGGTTACAATAAAATTGCTGTTAGTGCTCGATATCCCGCCAGCTTGGTCTACTAACTTGTTGTATTTGATGAATTCTTAATTTTTCGCTATTAACTGTCAGTTTTATTTCTTATGCAGTGCTGCCAAGTATTAACACTGAATCAATGACCTTTTCAAGAGCGTGAGAGAGTCTCGCAACAAGTTTTTGTTGGTTACGGTCCCTGCTAAATTTTTGTTATCCACAAGAGTACTCAAATAAATAGAATGGGATTACAATGCTGATATTGAGAATTAAAAAAATCGTTGTTGCTTTTAACAGTTATTTATGAGAGTTTAGGGTCGTCAGTAATACAACAACAAAAAAATGTCTGCAAACTTCATAGCTGTCAAAATGAAAATCTACTGCATATTAAAAGGCTTTATTATTTTTAATAAAAAATGGGGTAAAAGATACAGCCGACAGTAACTAAAATAAGACAACAAAAAAAAACGGCAAGAAAAACAATATTGAAAAAAAAAGTGTTGAATCCTGCGGGTGAAAGTGTGAAAGCGCAGCAAAAACCAAATTGAAGTGTAGTAGAAACAGCAAAAAATAGAAAACAGCATACACGCTGAATGAAAAAATTATCAAATAAAAAATTCAAAACACGTACATAATGACAAAATAACAAATCGATATGACAGACTAGCGTGATACTGCCGGCATAGTAATGCGATGGCAACTACGACCAGTCGAGTTGAGGTTGGAGAGAAAAAGCTGCATAAAAATCTCAAAAAAAAAAAGAAAAAAAGAATTTCAACCAAATAACCATCCACTAAAACAATTCGGTTTCATGTAAAAACATGTCAAATGCAAGCAAATAAAATAACAGCGAAATTTTTAAAATGCAAGCAAAAGCTTAAAAAGCACTGCAGGGTTGATGCGATAATGGGTTTATCTAGCTATCTACATGTGTAAGTCTGGTTGTTAGATATGATGGGGGTTGAATTGAAATTCCAACACTTTGCGAATGAAAATGACAATACTGACAACCGAAATGACATACAAGCACATAGAAAAAGTACTTGGAATTTGTGTTGAAAGGGTGTAAGTGTGGTTGAGAAAAAATTTTGGGGATTAATGGAAGTTCGAAAAACAATTTATTAAGGAATAGTCAACAAAATTCTGAAAAGAACTGGGCTCCATATATATAATCCATATCTCTCTTAATAAGTCCATGCCGCAAGCTTCCAGGAAATTTAATTTAAGCGCTTAAAAAATATTTTTTTTTTACACAAACGAGCTTTCGTTGGTTCCATTGTGAGCGATGTTGCTAACCCAAATTTTGTTTTTAATTTATTAACATGTCCTCCCACTTCCCTGTTGACAAAACGCACCCACACTCCTTAACTTTCCAAATAAAAAAATTAAAAAAAAAAAAACACAAGCGTGTATGATTTGCAAGTCAACGCTTGGCTAGTTGTTGTTGTTGCTATTATTGTTTCTGGCGCCTTGAAAACTTTTCATGTATCCGCACTTTGTTGTAACTGACATTTGCCCGTGGCACATAACCCACATCCAAAGTTGGTTTCGAAAACACAAACACATTTCTCCAGGGCATTCACTTTCTGTTTCAGTCATATATTTTTTTTTAATATAAAATTAATTTCTGTTTGAAAATAGACGGCTGCGTGTGCGCGAGGCTTCGACGCCTCTTATCTCAGAGTTTGTTTCAAAAACTTGCTACCGCATAGTTGCGGTTTTGAAACAAATACATAGCTTGGTTATTGGTCCTCAGCCTTCACAAAATCATCGATTTCTGAGGAAGCTCTTAGTTGACAACTCATTTCGAGATTGTTCTAGTTTAGCTGAAAACATATTAAATAAATTGTGCAAAGATGTTTTGGAAACCTGAGGTTGTTGTTTTTAAAGTTCACACAATGCTAATGGGCCATGTTTTGAAGAGCTCGACGATAGTTCAGTGTTAGTTCAGAATCGTTTTAATTTGATGGGCGTCTAAAAATCAATATAACTTTTCAGATAGTGCGCTTGCTATCCAAAAAAAAAATTTCTAAAAATTTAGCTTGGAAGATAGGTTGACTGGAATAAAGTACTAAGTGCCCTTTGAAAAGATCGCTCCTCCAAACTTACTTTGTAATTTAAAGCCATCGCTGTATATAGAAATGCTGCCTTCAACAGTGAAGCATCGATATGGCTCCACCGAGTCATCCCAAGGACAACAACTACTAAGCTAACACCAAAAAACAAACACTAGGAGCAGGGACCCAAACATAATGATAAGAAACAAAATCGTTGGAACAACAGAACAAAAATATAAAACACTAACAACAATCATATTAGATAACGTGGGAAAAAGAACCAAACCAGAAAAGAACACAGAAAACAACAACAAAATAGACACATTGAAAAAAAAAAGTACAATGATATTGTCAACAGATTCAGGGTGCTTTGGCAATAGGCTGGTTACAATCAATAAAGATAGGATTTAAGCTCACAAAAATCCAACGTTCTGATAGGCTAATGGTTAACAGAACGTGGGAACTTTTCACTGATGAAGCAATCTATAAGATTCCGAAATGGATAAGAAAAGCGGTTGTCCTTCAAAATTACTTTTTTATATTATTAAAAATAAAAACAGTGTCTAATAATTTTCTAACTACAAAAATATAATATGAACAAAACTATTAAACTTTAAACAACAACAGCAGGAAGTAAACGAGAAGTATGACTACAATAAGAACAACAATAATAAATAAGCAACAACATAGGACTAACATTTGTAATACATTTAAATTGAAACGTTTCTCAGAAAAATCGAATACAATCGCAGCAAAGGGACCATAAATCTCTTGACTCATACTTTTCTTGAATTTAAACAAACAAACATTTTTCAAATTGGGTGATAATTTTGTTCTTTAAGTTGTCACAATCTACATGAAAAGCTACAAACAAAATATGCAGCAATAATTCCTTTAATAACTTAACTTCAGCCTCGTCTGTGTAGTAAAGAGAGTCGCTGTTGAGAGTCGCAGTCGTCAGCGTATTAGACTATAGAAACCTTTCTTCATTCCTCGAAATTTTGAATAAAACTAGCATTTCAAGCATTTCGTATTCTCTCTCTGCCAGACAACTCCTTGTTTCATTCGCTATCAGTATGGCCGTGTGAGCAGCGTCGTTTCTTTTCTGTTATTTCGCCTGCTTCGGCTTCTCACTCGGAGAGCAAGTGTGAGAAAATTAAATTATTCAGGCAACAATTCTTTCAAATGTTATACATACATACATACATATTGACTATCCATCGCTTTGATTTAAAACATTTTACTATAAGCAATAAGAATAATTTCGAGAGATAATTTTATAACTTTCACCTTCAATTCACTTTGAAAAGCAAACTTTTCTTTGTGTCTTTTGTGAGTTGACTTAAAAGTCTGTTGTTGAAGCAAGCACAATACAAAATTTCCATAAAACAATAAACAAAGATATGAAATTGGAATTTCGAAAAAAAAAAAACAAAAAAAACAACAACTATGTTAGAACACTAGAGCGTATTGAGAAACGTAACAATTTTAAGTATGTAAGTACATAACTCAATCTATACTACAATAAAACTCTAGAAATATTGGGTCTTTACATTGCAGATATTTAAGTAAAATTGTTAGAAGATATCTTTACTAAGCCAAAAGAATCCAAGCCAACAGTTTTTAGAATTTGTGCCGGTCTGTCTGTATGTTTGTTCACGCATCACTCAAAAACCGCTAACAGAAATTGAATGCAACTTTCACCATTGCATTAATAGATGTCTCACTTAAAGTTTAAGATATCCCTTTTTCGGATAACCCAACCACTTTCGCAGGTATCGATCCATATATGTCTGCACCTTTGGGCCGTATTTCTCTCCTTCGTATACGTATAGCAATACGCTCCCAATGCAAAAGCTGTCTGACTAAAAAGAAAGAGAAGTCGATTTACCACTTTCCTTGGCGATGGTCAGTACTGTAGACAAGGAGCCTCAGATTTCTGAGAGCACGCTTATTCGACTGTCTGGCAGAGGCGAGAAGAAAGTGGATATTTTGCACCCTCTTGAGATCATATGGGAGTGTAAATGATATAATCAGTATAAAGTGAGCAATACCTGGATGTACCACCGGCACTCTACCGTTTTTAAAGATCATATCATCTCTGGAGTGACTGTATGGGAGGCCAAAGACATAGTTTTTCTTCGATACGGTCCAGTGTAGAAGAACTATTTGCATGCAATCAACATTTAAAGCTACTCCACATAAAAGGCTTTCAAATAATAAATTGAAATAATAGCAAAACAATGCGGGTATGCCTTTAACACACACACACATACATACAAATATAAATTTACATAGATCAAAACCATGTTTAGCAAAATTTATTTGAAAATATTCATATTTTATTGTTTTTGTTTTTTTAAAATGAATTTTCTTGTAGAACAATTAATTCATGTCAGAGATTCCTCTAAACCTCAGCTAACTTATGAGCACACCACTCATTTTTGAGTTGTGAGTCATTTTTGACGCTTCAACACTATAACAGCATAACATACATATGTATGTATGTATGTACATATTAATATAATATTTTTTTGTTTTTTATTTAACATTAAAGCTTAATAATATTAAGTCAATGCTTATTTAGTCTTCTCATCAGCCTCCTTGTACCAATCCTCACAACCAGGCACATTCTCGGGCGCATCACATCTGCCACTCTCTTCATTGTAAACTTCACCCAACTGGCAAGCGAGATCGCGTGGATCTTCATTATTTAAGCAAACGTGGAATTTTTGACAATCGGTTGGATGTGCGAATTTGGGATGAGAGACAACTTGACCACTTTCATCGTTCTTTGGACGATCCTTGGGGCATACGAAGCCAGAAGGTGATTTTTCTGGAAGAAATTAGAAGAGATGAGTTGAAGAAGATTAATAGAGTTGTTTAAGCGACATAAGCTACGGTTATTTTATTCGTTTATTTCATTAGCATTGCAAGCTGTTGTAATTCGCAATCAGCTTATGAAATATTTCGAAGATATAGTTTATGTTTTGGAAAGCCAAAGTGTGGTTTTTCCAAGCGAAAATGAAGAAGCCAATCGCGCCGGACCGGAGACTTCGGAATTATTGCCGTGGCATTAAAAAAATTGTTCTCGATTTTGCTCATAAGTTTTCCCAGGTCGTATATGTCTATCTCGGAGCCTTTCTTGGAAATCTCAGACACTATTTTGGTCCTATCAATATTGCTGTGAGCTAACTGAGAGAAGAGGTTGAGATTATCCAGAGCGTTTGGTTGTCTACTAGGATCGTTAGATTGAAAGACATTCCATTAGTCAGGAAGTCGATTCACTGTCTGGTTTGCAGATTCTGAAACTATATTCCAGAGTCCATTGCATTTTTGAGCCGTCCGTCTAGATTGTTACCTCTCTAGCACTGTAGAACGCTCCTCCTCTTCCTAAACTGCCTTAATATCAAGGTTTTAAAATCAAATAATTTTGACATATTAGCAGAAACTTTTGACCAGAAGAGCCGCATTAACTTTCACTTTTTGGAGGATGGTTGTGATAGGTTCCATACTACCGCCGGAATGAAGTTCCAGCAGCTCTTCTATGCGAAGCCACATCATAAAAACGAGCCCAATTCAACAAACTTACTTCAAGCCATTAATTGCTAAGCTCGTAATATGAAGTGTTTTTTCTCCAAAGGTGCGTTTCGACGAAAGCCCGAACTGACTTGAACGAAGTTGCTTAAAATGAGTCAACCGAACGAAAGGCAATGAGCAACTAGTTTCATCTAAGTGCATACGATCTCAACATCCGGATTATTACCTAATCTAAACATCTTTTCCTACTTTCCACCCCTTTTACTTACTTTGTGCGGTTTCGCAACCCTCACGTTTCGCAGTATCGGGCCACACGCAAGTTCCACCGAATTCATCGAAATGCAAACCAACGGTACATTTCATTTCCAGCGCATCTCCATCAATACAATTGTAGAACACATCACAAACGGCAGGATCTGGATGTGCGAAAAATCCATTTTTACGTGGACAAAATTTGGTCGACTTTGGTTCTTCTGCAAATTGAAAAAAAATTTAAAACAAATTTTGAAAATCCTTCTCTCGACAGTATTGAACTTAAACTTACGTAATTCTGTGCGATCTCCACAGTCTACATTGAACGGCTGGTCACATTTATTAATCAATTTATTTGTTGGATCGAAAACTAAGCCATCGGGACATAGTTTCTCTTGTGCCACATCATCTTCGCATTGATAATATTTGTCACATTGAATGTCATCTTGAAATTGACCTTTAGGCTTTGGGCATTCAAAGTCGCCTAGAATGAAAGAGAAAAAGAAGTTAGAGAAAAATCTTAGCATGGATAAGAGCCGTGTTTATCTTCTCAATCTCATAGCTAAAGAGCTAAGGCTAAGCTTCCTTAAATGCTCTAACTCTTATTGAACACTACGGACTCAAGAGCCTCGCGGTATCGGTATCTGCAGCAGAGCGCGATCTTCCCAAAGGGATACGACTCACTTTGTGGTATCTTTTAGGAGTATGTATAAATAATCGATTTTTATGTTTACCGATTTTTTGTTTTTATCGATATTCATTTAAATCGATTATTTTTTACTATCGGCCTGATACTCGATTGAGTAAATCGATTTAAATTTTAACTTGGTCTAAATTTTAACTTGGTCTAGTGTTTTTTAACTGTGTGACGATTGAAAAAATTAATAAAGCTATGTACACACTACAGCTGAAATCGGGTTTCACGAAATCGATTACACAATATTTCGATTTATACTATCATCGATTAATTTTTGACTATCGATTTTTACTTAAAACGATTAGTTGTTTAATTATCGATTTTATTGAAGGAGATATCTTCAAACCGTTGTAATCGATTACTCAATAATCGATTTATACTATCATCGATTATTTTTTGACCATCGATTTTTACTTAATTCGATTAATTGTTTAATTATCGAATTTATTGAAGGGAAATATCAATTCTTAATAAATCGATCATAAGAATTCCTTATTTTAAATCGATTTTTTTGAATCTGTGTGACAGATGACCATTTTGGATTACTCAATAATCGATGGCATCTTGTTTAGCGACAAATCGTTTTGTGTAGAATTGATTTTTCCGATTCGCGGTCACATCACATTTTAATGTCTCAATGTTTAAGGAAAAGCTGATTGTATTTTTTAGTTTTAAAATCAGCCGATTTAAAATATCGATATATGGAAAAAAATCTATTATTTTCTTAAAATATCGAGTTTCACGAATTATGTTATCTCCAAACAAGGGTAATCGATTACTTAATAATGAATTTTTACTATCATCGATTATTTTTCGACTATCGATTTTTACTTAAATCGATTAATTGTTTCATTATCGATTTTATCGAAGAAGATATCTTCAAACCGTTGTAATCGATTTGTACTATTATCGATTATTTTTAGACTAGCGGTTTTTACTTAAATCGATTAATTGTTTAATTATCGATTTTATTGAAGGAGATATCTTCAAACCGTTGTAATCGATTTGTACTATTATCGATTATTTTTAGACTATCTATTTTTACTTAAATCGATTAATTGTTTAATTATCGATTTTATTGAAGGTAAAGACCCATTTTTAATAAATCGATCATAAGAGCTCCTTATTTTAATGGTTGATTACTCAAGGGTCGCCAATGAGTTGCAAACACAGTTGAGTGAACTCATGACCTGCTTAAAGCTATGTTGAGATTGACTCGCCAACCTATGCGGTAATGCGCCGCTGAACGTTGCTCACGCTTTAAGTGCCACCCTAATGGGCACAGTTAGGTTTCAAAATTGCTACAGCTAACTGGTTTTTTGTTTGTTAACATTGGTTAATGTTTCAAGATAAATATTGGCCATTTATGGCTTTGGTAATCATGTTAAGTAATATTTAAAATGCAGATACATACATATACAATGTATTCAGCTCAAAAGATATAAATAAATTTACATTAAAGAGTGTGTTTGTATGTTGAAATAAATTTTTCACTGGAATGAATATCTTTGCTGTCGATGGGTGAATGCTGATTTTGCATGCTAATTTGTTGCTTTGGGATTTTTTTTATATTTTTTGTTGTTGGTGAAATGAAGATAAGCAAACAAGTTTCTGTACACATCTTCAGCATTTCGCAAGCAGTGGGCTATAAAACAAAGTGGTCCCAAGGCCGTACCAGTACTGGTAGTTGCTTAAGATGAGGCTTAAATTTTTGATTGAGCTAAGTTACTTTTTGCTTTCCTGTTTTTAGATTCTCAACGCGCTATGATAACGGTAAAATGAAACGGTGCAAACAAAAAAAAAAGCTGCTGCGTTTTCTTTAACTTAAAATTTGCTAGAGCTCTGTCTACGGTGCATTTAGCAGCTGACTTAGAAACAGAAAGTTCGTTATAAAATGTGAGTTCCCACTAGTGGTACAGGGCTTAGTACAATAAAAGACTCCAAAGTGGCTCTGAAGAAAAGCTTACTTCGTTTGATTCTGCAATCCCATTCACTTTCCTCTGCTTTCTTATAGTAAAGAAGTGGAAACGGACAATGAAAGCTTTCACATGGTCTGAAATCAGTTGAAGATCTCAGTAATTTCGTCTTCGTACTCGTTATAAGAAAATACCTTGATCGGCTAGTCTCAGGGTTTAATAGCAAGAAACTTCAAAGACATTAGTCTATGTAGGCAGGTACACTGACATGACTTCAAAAAGAAGAGCACCACCTACGCTAGAGCAAGTCTTTAAGATGTGCCACGTACTGAGAGTTGCTTTCAAGACAGTATTGGGCAAAATTGGCATGTTCTTTTGCCAACCTGTGATCGCACAATAAAGTAGTTTTTGTGTTCTTTTATACCCAGAAAATTAAACTGTGTTAAGGAAAACTATTAAATTTTCTTTGATCTCAGGACTTCAAAATCCTGGTCACTAATAATTTTTCTGACTTGTTTGAGAACAATCCGACAAAAACTTTCATCTCTTCACGCCAGCAAGAAAAATTATCTTTAGCGAGATATACGAGTATTTTAAGAACAGCACAAAAAGTCCTTCTGAAAATCTCACAAACCGTTAACCTAATTTATTACTTAACGCCAAATTTTGTTTAATTAAGACTAGCGTCTTCTTAGTTATTGAAAAGAACTTTTATTCTACCGATAAAAAAAAATCTCGCCAAAGATAACTTTTACTGTCAGCGAGAAAAAATAAAAGACACACTGGACCTATTAATTTTTTCAGCATAAAATAACATTCCACAAATAACTGTTTTATTCTGTTTTGTTGTTTTTCCAACAGGGCGAATAATTGATGTTATATTGGAACGATTTTCCGTCATCGCTTGTCAAATTTGGTTATGAGATAAACCGGTTTCGGCGTTGCGCCATCATCGAAGAACGAAAATCGACACTGATGATGGCCGAAACCGGTTTGTCTCAAACACAATTTTGACAGGCGATGACAGAAAATCGTTCCAATGGGCATCAATGCGAGAAATAAATTTTTCCTCGAACTTTTATTTTAGAGAGCTAAAAATTAAGCCTATAAAAGGGGTTTCAGTTACGAATTACAGATTTTGAAAAAGTATATGAAACTATTAGTAGGGGTACCGGGATCCCAAATTCTGAATTTTGGAGGAGTGTTCAAAATTCTGAGTATGTGGTTATTGCAGACTCGATAAGGCCCATAGCCAGGGGTGGATCCACAGGGGGTACAAAAATTTATATTTGTCAGCAGCTGTGGATAAAAGATGTTCTTCAAATGTCATTAAAGGAATTTAGACCTCCCTTCATCCCGGCATCATAGATCCGGCACTTCCTATAACCGATGTAAGACGACCCAAAAAGAGTGCTTTAAATATGTTTTTACTATGTTCCACACTGTAATTTGTTGAATCAAATAATAACAAAAAAAAATCTCGGACAAACACTTTTAGTTAATATATTTCATTATGTTTAAATTTTTGAAGAAGATCGTGTATTTCAGATGAATTTAAACCAAATCGGCTTTAAGAGCTCAGTGCGTGACGAAGGTACCCCAGTGGCTGAAAACCTAGCTCACTATATCGGCCCCTTTTCTATAAACTCCCGTCCAACCTTTGAATTAGGGCTAGACTTCCCTTTTGAATTTCCCTATACTATCTGCCTTATCTGTAACCAGCGCAAAGAAAGACCACTAGCAACTCTGTCCTTGAATTTAGTTCCACATACTATTTATTAAAATATACGATCTCAAAAGGATCTCGGTAGCACATGTTCGACTTAAAATTTTTCATTACAAAAAAGCAATAGCCGCAACATCTTATCACCCACTGCACCACTCATTGAAGGGATTCTTGACTAAATCACCCCCGTGTAGTCTACGCAAATTTCTTGAAGGCAGTCTGGTGAGCTGGCACTTTATAGTAGTCCTCAAGTGATTCACGAGGAAATCGATTCATGCTAGAATGCAACCGCTGCAATACAGTTTCAGCTATATACCACCTACAACACTCGACACCTTCACTCGCATACCAATAGCTTTGCATGTCCCCCAAAAACCCACTCACTCACCTTTCACCAGTTAAGCTTAAGCTACACATTTCTGTATGTATTTATGTATGTATGTCACGTATTATGAAAATCACTTACTTTTTGCTGCATTACAAAGTGCTAAACTACCAAGTAGTAAAACCAGGAAATATTGTTTCATTTTGTTTAAAAGTTGATTTCTTTCTTTACACAATTCTTTGAAGTTTTTTAATATCGTGTTATAGATTATTGACCAGTCTTGTTTGCCGTTCTTCTGCGCTCTACGGCTGTTAAATATAAACTGTTTTCATTTGTAGATAATTTCCACTTTTGAAGACTTGCATTCAGCAATGGCATTTAGCATAATTTGTAAAACCTGTTGATTCTCTTTCTTAACGTGGCTTAGTCACTTAAAAATCAAGTTTTGAAGAAAATGAAATATATAGGCATTAGGGTGTGGCATTTTTAGGCCATATTGCTGTTTGTTACTGAGTGATCGATTTACAAAATTAATTATTTTCTACCAGCAGACTCAGTTGATGTTGTGCTATTTCCCTCTCCCCCTTTTCCTTATTAATAATTTCTTACTTTTCTTCTGCGTCTCAATTTCCTAATTTTATTGTTAATCTTGTTTTTAATCCTACTTCAACTACTATTCCAATTCGTATTATTTTTTCTATTTCCCTATCTTGTTCCTAAAAAGATATTATTATTTCTACACACTATGCCTTTAACTATTCATATTCTCGGTCGTGTTTCTATTCCTAATCATGCCTTCATACTATCTCTATTCTTAAAAACATTTTTTTTCCAATACCAATACCAATGCCGATTCCGATTCCAATTCATATTCCTATTAGTTTTCCTAATCGTAATTTTATCCTTCATTTTACTAATCTTCATATTATTATTCCTACTAGCTACGGTTGGGAGAAAATACTTTTTTTATTAAATATTAACAGAAATTAATCGACTAATAAAAATAATCGATCATTTTTATTTTAAACGCTTATTTTTATTGATTATGGAGTAATTTTAATTTCGTTTAGTTTTTAATCTCTTAAAAATTGGTGAATGCAAATAAGTCAAAATCAATACTAAATATTTCCCTCGAGATTTCACTACCATAATCGCTTCTTCTAAGTCCATCATATATTTAATTTCTTAAAAAAAAATTAGCAGCAGAAATGACTATACATATATTATCAAGCGATTAATCCCGCAATGAAATCAAATTAAATTTTTAATTAAACAGTAAAGCATAATCGATAAATTTTAATCGCTTTCTGAAGAAAATAAATCTGTAATATATAAAATTATTTATTGACATCCCTACTATTTCTACTCCCATTTCCATTACTCTAGCATTTCTTCTACTCCTTCGACTAGGCCCCGGAAACTATATCTTCCTACTCTACTTTATTTACTCTTTCTTATTCTCTCCCTATCATATAACACATAACGAAGTAGATTTCCATGCGCGACAAAGAAAAATAAGTTCCGCCTGATAATGAAGCACCCTAATATACATGGTACACGAGTGCCTACGTCAGGGTTGCCAGTTTGTGGTTTTCCTACCAAATATTGTTTTTTTTGTGTTAGAATAGAAAGGTAGGAAGTTTTTTTTTTTTTGAGTAGTAATTGAGTATGGTCCATGATATGTGAGACAGCACGACACTTTGTCATATCGTCGGATAAATACAGAATAATTTCAAAACAGATGTCCTGGCTCAACATTTTTCAAAGCCTCCTTACATTAGGTTTTTTTTTTTTATATTTTATCTCGAGGCTCAAAGTGCCAAGGAATCGTTTGTAAAGTGCATCAAAATATCCTGGACACTCCATTAAACCTTCAGGAAGTATTTCTGAAGTTATGACATGAAAGCAAAGCTTAGAACTCCCTAAAGTAAAACAGTTTTGATCCAACAGCCCTGATAGGATTATCTTGCACTCGGTCTGGTATATAATAAGCAGTTAATTGACTACTATAAAGGACATATGATAAGTCCAAAAACAAAATGCAGTCTACAGCCAATTCTACTATTCATCAACTAGTATGCTCCCCACTTCTCCTCTCAGACCATTATATTTTTATTCATGAATAAATTATATCTAACCTAAAACAACTTTTGTAAAAATTTTAGGATGTGAAAAAAGTTAATAAGTGGCAACCCTAATCTACATATAATTATATACATGCGTGTTAACTTGAATAATTTAATGAGAAATCAACCAAACCACGTAAGATTTACAACTATAAGGTGTGTTTACGCAAAGGCTGGCGTAGCCCTCACTCAATCCAGGGCCGTACAGAGGTTGAACTCCCTCCACAATGCATTTCGTTGTGCAAAGATCAAACACACCCAGAGAGTTCTTGTTCGTCTACCCAGTAAAAAATGAATGTAAAGTAGCAAAGGCTGGTTGAGACGGCTAGGTTGGGAATTTTAAGTACGGACATTATCGATTATTCGCTGCTATAGCGATTGTTTCGTAATTGGCTTTAGTCGTAGTTGACTGCATTATTAACTACCGGCAGTAATGGTAAGGGTATCTTAGCTGCGTGCGGCGAACGGCGACCGCAGAGATGCATAGCAATAACAGACGTTTTGTGTTATTTATGTGACATAGCATCAAGAGCTAGTGAGAGCAGCGGCGTGGTTAAAATTTCTGAGACAGAGGGGTTTAATATATAACCGGTCTGAATATGCTTGCCCACAATCATACTCAATTTTCATTTATTCAATTCGAGTACGAGAAATCGATTACTCAATAATCGATATTTTTGTTTAGAGATTAATCGATAAGTCGATGTTAAAAAAAATAATCCAAATTTATTCATAGATCTATATTTCATACAAGAAATGAATATTCAATGTATTAGTAAACATATATTATATTGAATGGAGTGAAAATTAATTTAAATAGCAAGTATGCTAATACCAACGAAACAAAATGGACGATTTTTTCGATTTTATTAATTCAGATTTCAATTCATCAAAGAAAAATTTTAATTTTGTAAAATATTTTATTACTGTAGAAATAATACAAAACAATAGAAAAACAAATGTGTTATTCCTATAACCGATAAATAAAACTTTTTAAAAAAAAAATCGATAGGTCAAGAAATCGATTGTTTATTCATAACCCTCGTTCTATAGAAGAGCCAAGTTTTTATTGTTGTACGATCTTTTTCTAATCACTTTTCCAAGCTGTTTAAAGGCGTCACAGTCTATTAATCTTAAAAAAGCTAGTTGGGTTCAGATGATCAATTGCAGTAGTGGATCTGCATTGCCTACCTTTAGGCGGCAAAGTCACTAAAGTGATCGTAACTGAAAACGGAAATTTTGGGCAAAGGTGAGTTCTAAACGTGAAGAGTAAATATCATTGATTTATTTGGATTGAAAATAGTTAAGTTTATGACGATGGAAGCTGGTTTTTTAAATGATCACGATGACTTGCCTGTTCGAGAGCTAACTATAAAAATTTATTAATAATTTCTACAAATCAGAATTTCGAAAAAAAAAGACTTTTCTGGAACACTAGAGTTTTCGATACTAACCGACAGTATGCAGATTACTTTATAAATTCTAAATCCCAAAAGGTATTTGATGCTCATTTCATACATTGTACTGTTTTTACCAAAACGGGTTCGAACTATCATAAAAATGCTACCTGGGTTGTAAATGATCTTTAGCGCATTTTAGTTACTTAAAATTTATTGCCTTCTATTAGGCGCACCGATTACTTCAGTGATCTGTGCCCATTTTCCTATATGAGCGGAAGTTGATTGAGAGGCGACTTTTATTTGCCTAGCTGAAAAACAATTGGTGAATAGCTTGTTGTAGACCCCACAACTTAGCTCTGGCTAAAGATGTAAAGTTTTTTATTAAGGCAGCAAGATTTCAAAATACTTTACTCAATGCAATTCAATTTAATTTAATTTAATTTAGTTTAGTTTGATTTAATTTAGTTTAATTTTATTTAATAAAGTTTGATTTAGTTTAATTTGATTTAATTAAGATTGATTTAATTTAATTTAATTTATTTTAGCTTGATTTGATTTAATTTAATTTAATTCATTTCAGTTTGATTTGATTTAATTTTGTTTAATTTAATTTATTTTAGTTTAATTTGATTTAATTAAATTTCATTTAGTTGAATTTAATTTAATTTAATTTAATTTGATTTAATGTAATTTAATTTAGTCTGATCTAATTTATTTTAGTTTAATTTAATTGTATTTAATTTGATTTAATTTAATTTAATTTAATTTAATATAATTTCATTTTTTTAAATTTCATTTTATTAATTCAAGTAAGTTTAATTTAATTCTATTTTATTTTATTGTATTTCGACAGCCACACTGCAAAACCCTGTATGTTCAAAACCAAAAAGTTTTCAGGAGAGGGAAAAAACTGTAATAATTATAACGTATGTATATGAGCGACGGTTATTTCATTTCACCACTGGAAAAAAACGGGAAGTTGTAACCCGATTTTGACTGAATTTTAATGTGCGAAATATCACGATCTATGGGAAAGGCTCAGAACCTTATTTTTGGAAAAATAGTGACTTACGGGGTTTTGCAGTGTGGCTGTCGATTTGCTTATTTCACCAACAATACCAAAAGCAAGTCAAAGCTTGCGAAGCCCACTCTAAACAATTCAAAACTGAAATTCATAGCCAATTATTGTTATAGCGTATGAATATTTCAAGCGAATTTACGTTCATATTGCTTAGAACTCACGCAGTTGTATTGACAAATAGGACGGCACTATAGGGACGGCAGACCATCTGCATCTAACAGACAAGCCTGTGTCTTACTACGAAGAACATCGCAAGCTATTATTAAAGCTTAAGAACTTTTGACGCCTGAGTAATAGTCTTTCCATTTAGGTCAAATTGCTTTGATTCTTGTTGTTGTTTCACTTCTTGTTCTTATTAATATGAGTTATTTCAAGATGTTGTGCGTCTCATGAAGTATTATATTATAATAGTGATGTGTGCTGAACTAAAGTATGTACTTTGAAACCGCCGATACCGACAACATTTATTAAATGATTGAGCGTCTTAGGTTGCTGGTTTCAAACGATGGCCGATACTGCCTCGATTTTCAATGTGATACCGTTACAATAGTAACGAGTACCACTTTCGGTTTCCGTTTTATTTCTAGGCATTTAAACTTTCGTCTCGCATCCCGCACCTAATCTTTAAATACTTCCGCACCCGCCTGTTCCTACCATTTTGTAATTCTTATGATAGCAACTGCGTAAACCCGACTTTTCGCACACATCTCTAACAACCATGTCAACGAAGCAGATCCACTTCTCTGCAAGCGCGCAAGCACAGTTATAATAAAGTTTCATTTTCATCAACAACTTCCGTCGTTCTCATCAATTTAGCACAACAAATTTCTGTTAGCAACTTCGTAAAGAAAATTAAAAACAAAAACTCACACAACATATGCCAGACTTATACGAGTAAGAGTACAACAAAACAAGAACAGAAAAGAAAGAAATAAAAAACAACTACAAAGTAAAGAAAGTAAGAAGAAGAAATTATTACAGTAAGCACACGACTCACGCGCTAAACTAGCTTAGGCTAGAGACAAGGAGGACAACACGAAGCAGCTTAAGGCAATTTAAGTTTATGTGTATTACCGTCGACAACAGATGTCGCTGCTGATGGATGAAAGGGATATGCCCAACAATTTGTATTGTTGTTGCTAATATTGCCTACTTCTGCTGTCACTTCTTGAACTCGTTTGAAGTAAATATAGAAAGTTAAGTAGCTTTGTCTTTTGTAGTCCTAGCAAAGCTGGCCGTTCATGTCAGTGGCATTGGCGTGCTAAGTCTCCTACGGAAGATGCGATGCATTTGATCTTTATAAATAAAATAAAACAAAAATGGCGTGTGGCAAGACGCTTCTGTCTTAGCAAAGATAAAGAAATTATGGCAGCATTGCAAATTATTGTGAAAGGGTGTTTCGTTAAGCGTGATGCGAATATCCCTCTAGGACCTCCCTCTTAGTGTTACGTTTAAGGAAAGAGCGATTTTAGAGTTGCAATCTCTGATCCCTGGCCTAAGGAGAGGAGAGGAAGTTTGCAGTGGGCTTTAGGATGGCCGACGTACGGAAGTATACACAATATCAGAGAGAAAGCGTACCGAAATGATGGATAACGTAAGAGGACTAGCTCGTGTTTCAGAGGCTAGAAGATCGTTTAGATAACAAAGAAAACTCATTATTTCCGTAGAAGTTGTCCGCAATGTGTGATTTATTCAATTATTAATGTTCTATGAAACTATTAGCATTTACCGGCAAAAGAGTTTCAGATTGAGAATAATTTGGTACGCAGCAGCTCGCATTGCTCCACTTATTACAGCGACGACGATAGCAACGTTGTGGTGCTGGTTGAGCTATTGGTTGCACATATCCAACACTTTCTTGTGTATATTGAGCCGGCGGTGTATAGATCGGTGTTTGGGGCACACATATGGTGCGAGTTTTTCCTTTCCCGCCGTAAGTATCATAATCAGTTACTTCAAAGCAGCTGGTTGCTGGCTGAGCTGAAGCTAATGCGGCTGGTTGGCTGGGAGCGGACACAGGAAGGTATGTAGGAGGTTCAACTGGAAGGTATGCAGGAGGTGCAACTGCTGGGAGTGTGGCAGTTAAAGTTGGTGTTTGACTGGAAGTTGATACTGCAGGTACTGTCGTTGTTGGTGTTGTAGCTTTTGGTTTCAACCAGCAACGCATTTGTTGTTTCACATTATTCAGAAGGTTGAGATCTATATTTATATGTGGACTGACATCGATGAGCGCGGAGCCTTGATTAGAGTTAACTGAAATGGAGGGAATACAAATGAGAGAAATTCCATTGGTTGTTTATTTTATATCAATTTGAAATAAATTTACACAATTTAATTTAGTTCCGTTGAATTAAGTTAATTGTAATTATATTTGATTCAATAAAGCTCAATGACTTAACTCATTTCTTCACTTCACTTTAATTGATTGTGTTTTAAATCAATCCAATCTGATAAGATAAAGTCAATTGAGTTCAAGTTAATTAAATAATTTATTATAGAATCAGTTGAATGCATTTCAGTTTTTCTTCAATTAAATCAGTTCAATGTTATTGATATAATTTATACGACTGCATTTTTAATTATTTTAAATAAATCGAGCTTGGCTTTCAATTATTTTAGTTAAGTAAATTTCCTTTTAATTTGACTTAACTCCAATGAATGTAGATTAGTTTAAATCAATAATTTACTAATATTCATAGGTCTATTTAATTCTGCTAAATTTAACTTTTTAATTCACTAAAAAGTGAATGAAAACACTTCAAATTGAATTAGTTAGTTAAATGAAGCTAAGATAATTTACAATTATTTTAGTTGAGTTAATTCTACGAATTTGATTTTTTGAAAACTACCCAATACAATTTTTTTTTTCAGTCAATCCCTCAAACTAAATTTTTAATAAAATCCCTAATTTAATTAAATCTAATGACTTTAATTTTTCGTACACTTCAAACTAATCCAAATTAAACTAAAGTGATCAAGTCAAAATTAAATTAGTTTAGTCAAATGAAGCTGAGATTATACAAATTTTCTAGTGCAGTCGAATTAGTTTCATTTTGACTTAACTCAATTTAATTGCTAGCTTTAATCCCTTTAATGCACTTTATTTTTCAATAAAATTCAATACTCACCTTCTTGCTTGCTGCCAATATTATTATCATCGCAAACCAGTTCATAACCTTCGAGTAAGCCAGAACGCAATATGTCCGTAAGGCCGGTTGGTTTTTTCAAGTTGCCACCTAATAAACCACCCAATAACCCGCCTAACAAACCACTGCCGCTGCCTGCTTGATTCACGTTATTGAGCAAACCGACATCAACGCCTACTTGTGGCGAGACATTGATCAGGGAGCCTTGATTGAAACTACCGGAGTTTTCTAGCAGATGAAATTTAAATTAGTAATCGGAAATTTGGGAACAATAAAAAAATAAGGAAGAAAGTATTGGCGTATTTCATACCTAGTTCGGTATGAACACTTATTTCGGGCCATTAAGTAAGGCTTCGATTTTAGATAAGTCTTTGGACTTCATCATATCAGTTTAAACTTACGTGTTTGTGTGCTACCGATAGAATTGGCTCCACTACCGCGTTGATTTACGTTGTTTAGGGCATTGACGCCAACATCAATTTGTGGATTAAGATTCAATAAACCACCGCCTTGTGCACCCGAACCAGAACCCACTGGAAATAAATTTTTTTTTGAAGTAGATAAGTTTAATTTTGGGTTCTTAAGAGCTTATTCGATTTTGGCACTTACGACTTTGAGTTCCGCCGATGCTATTTCCTGCTCCACCTTGCTGATTTACATTATTCAAAGCATTTACACCAAGTCCAATTTGTGGATTGAGATTTAATAAACCACTTGAAGAACTGGCACCAGAGCTCTCTGAAAAGTTTAAATAGGTATTGTTACAAGCTACGTTTATCCAAAAAAAATTTTCGAGACGCAAAGTGTTGAGAGTTTGGTTCATAAGTCTCGAGGCCCTTCGTAGCCTCTCAAAAATCCTTTTGAAGGGCGCCTTGGTCAAGATTCAACGTATTCCTAAGTTAGTAAAATAAAACCCCAACTTACGACTTTGACTTCCGCCAATACTGTTTCCTAATCCACCTTGCTGATTTACATTATTCAAAGCATTTACACCAAGATCAATTTGAGGATTGAGATTTAATAAACCACCACCAGTGGCGCTGGAACCCTCTGCAAGATTCCAAACAAAAATTCTCATAATAGTTACGCATCCTATATTTAGAGTTTCTAGGACTATAATTTACAAAAAGAAAAACTTACGACTTTGAGTTCCACCAATACTGTTTGCTGCTCCACCAGCACCCTTTTGATTGACGTTATTTAGTGCGTTTACACCAACTCCGATTTGGGGACCGAGATTTAATAGACCGTTTCCTTGTTTCCCGGAGCCAGAACCCACTGAAAGTAAATTTTCTTAGTGAATAGGTTTATATTGGGGTTTCTTGAGCACGGGATGCGAAGCTTAATGAATTATGGAATAAATCAACTTACGACTTTGAGTTCCGCCGATATCGTTTCCTAATCCACCTTGCTGATTTACATTATTCAAAGCATTTACACCTAACCCAATTTGAGGATTAAGATTTAATAAGCTGGAGCCTTGATTGTTGAGTCCTTGTCTGACATTTCCTTGACTGTAGCCAAAACTATATCCAGCACCAAAAGATGCTTGTTGATTACCATTATTCAAGGCATTAACACCGACTCCTATTTGGGGACCAAGATTCAATAGACTGGAGCCCCCGGTGTTACCGCCTAGTGTAGTCGAACCGATACTGTTTCCTGCGCCAAAAGAGCCACCTTGATTTACATTGTTCAGAGCATTAACATCAATTCCGATTTGGGGATTAAGATTCAATAAACCATTTCCTTGTGTCCCAGCACTAGAACCCACTGGAAATACAATTTTTGTTAGTAAAGAAGTTTACCTAGGGTTTCTTATGCACCGACAGCGGAGCTTTTTCAATTTTGGAACAAATAAACTTACGACTTTGAGATCCTCCAATACTGTTTCCACCAGACCTCTTTTGATTGACGTTATTCAAAGCATTTACACCAAGATCAATTTGAGGATTGAGATTTAATAAACCACCACCAGTGGCACTGGAACCCTCTGCAAGATTCCAAGCAAAAATTCTCATAATAGTTACGCATCCTATATTTAGAGTTTCTAGGACTATAATTTACAAAAAGAAAAACTTACGACTTTGAGTTCCACCAATACTGTTTGCTGCTCCACCAGCACCCTTTTGATTGACGTTATTTAGTGCGTTTACACCAACTCCGATTTGGGGATTAAGATTCAATAGACCATTTCCTTGTGTCCCAGCACTAGAACCCACTGGAAATACATTTTTTTGGTAAAGAAGTTTCTTTAGCACCGGCAGAGGAGCTTTTTCAATTTTGGAACAAATAAACTTACGACTTTGAGATCCTCCAATACTGTTTCCACCAGACCCCTTTTGATTGACGTTGTTCAAAGCATTTACACCAAGATCAATTTGAGGATTGAGATTTAATAAACCACCACCAGTGGCACTGGAACCCTCTGCAAGATACCAAACAAAAATTCTCATAATAGTTACGCATCCTATATTTAGAGTTTCTAGGACAATAATTTACAAAAAGAAAAACTTACGGCTTTGACTTCCACCAATACTGTTTGCTGCTCCACCAGCACCCTTTTGATTGACGTTATTTAGTGCGTTTACACCAACTCCGATTTGGGGACCGAGATTCAATAGACCGTTTCCTTGTTTCCCGGAGCCAGAACCCACTGAAAGTAAATTTTCTTAGTGAATAGGTTTATATTGGGCTTTCTTGAGCACGGGATGCGAAGCTTAATGAATTATGGAATAAATCAACTTACGACTTTGAGTTCCGCCGATATCGTTTCCTAATCCACCTTGCTGATTTACATTATTCAAAGCATTTACACCTAACCCAATTTGAGGATTAAGATTTAATAAGCTGGAGCCTTGATTGTTGAGTCCCTGTCTGACATTTCCTTGACTGTAGCCAAAACTATATCCAGCACCAAAAGATGCTTGTTGATTACCATTATTCAAGGCATTAACACCGACACCTATTTGGGGACCAAGATTCAATAGACTGGAGCCCCCGGTGTTACCGCCTAGTGTAGTCGAACCGATACTGTTTCCTGCGCCTAAAGAGCCCCCTTGATTTACATTGTTCAGAGCATTAACATCAATTCCGATTTGGGGATCAAGATTCAATAGACCATTTCCTTGTGTCCCAGCACTAGAACCCACTGGAAATACAATTTTTGTTAGTAAAGAAGATTACTTAGGGTTTCCTATGCACCGGCAGAGGAGCTTTTTCAATTTTGGAACAAATAAACTTACGACTTTGAGATCCTCCAATACTGTTTCCACCAGACCTCTTTTGATTGACGTTATTCAAAGCATTTACACCAAGATCAATTTGAGGATTGAGATTTAATAAACCACCACCAGTGGCACTGGTACCCTCTGCAAGATTCCAAACAAAAATTCTCATAATAGTTACGCATCCTATATTTAGAGTTACTAGGACTATAATTTGCAAAAGAAAAACTTACGGCTTTGACTTCCACCAATACTGTTTGCTGCTCCACCAGCACCCTTTTGATTGACGTTGTTTAGTGCATTTACACCAACTCCGATTTGGGGATCAAGATTCAACAGGCCGTTTCCTTGTTTCCCCGAGCCAGAGCCTATTGAAAATAATAATAAAATAACAAAGTTCAAAAATAAATATGAAATGCTAACATAACCGTAACTTAAACTGTAACCGTAACCGTAACCATCATAACGTAGCGTTTACTGTAACCGGTATCCCTTCCTAAACAGTGTTGAACTCCTGTTTATAAAGCTAACCAAAGCCCTGGCCATTACCATTACCCTAAGCATGACAGTAAGCTTAAGCCGAAACGTTACTGTTACCATAACCATAACCGTAGCCCTAACTTCAAGCGAAATTTGATATAATGATAATAATAGTAATAACGATAGTAATAATAACTACCGTAGCAACACCCATAACTGTTACTAATATCTTAACCATAACCACAACCGTAGCTGTCATCATCCCGCTAGGCCCTAGGCACCGCTTATGGTACCTTCCAATGTTTTACCTAGCACACCATCTAATGTTACTCCGGAAACGGTATGAAGAGCGGTACTCTCTAGGTTATTGTTATATTTATCTGATATAATTTTTATTTATATATTACCTAGCACACCACCAAGTGTACCGCCTAATGTATTATCCAGTAGTCCACCACCTGAACCTCCTACGACGCCATCAACTACTCCGGTAACGGCATCTGAAAAAGAATCCAGAAGTTAGCATCAGCGGTTTCGATTAGCCATTTTTTTTTGCTACCTAAAACGCCAGGTACGGTACCACCAAGAAGACCACCAACAGTGCCACCTAGCACACCATCTACGATGCCACCCTCTTTTTTATCTGATCCTCCAAGTACACCACCAACTACCCCGGTCACGGTATCTGCAACGCGATTAAGAAAGTTAGCATCATGAATTAGAGATATAACCTATTTCGTGGTGCTACCTAATACACCCGGCACGGTACCTCCAAGCAGACCACCAACAGTGCCACCGAGTACACCATCTACGACACCACCCTCCTTTTTATCTGATCCTCCAAGTACGCCGCCAACTACCCCGGTCACGGTATCTGGAATGAGATAAGGAATGTTAGCATCATGCATTAGGGTTATAACCTATTTCGTACGACTACCTAATACACCCGGCACGGTACCTCCAAGAAGACCACCAACAGTGCCACCTAGTACACCATCTACGACACCACCCTCTTTTTTATCTGATCCTCCAAGTACACCGCCAACTACCCCGGTCACGGTATCTGCAACGGGATTAAGAAAGTTACCATCATGAACTAGAGATACAACCTATTTCGTGGTGCTACCTAACACACCCGGCACGGTATCACCAAGCAGACCACCAACAGTGCCACCGAGAACACCATCTACGACACCACCCTCCTTTTTATCTGATCCTCCAAGTACGCCGCCAACTACCCCGGTCACGGTATCTGCAACGGGATTGAGAAAGTTACCATCATGAACTAGAGATACAACCTATTTCGTGGTGCTACCTAATACACCCGGCACGGTACCTCCAAGCAGACCACCAACAGTGCCACCGAGAACACCATCTACGACACCACCCTCCTTTTTATCTGATCCTCCAAGTACGCCGCCAACTACCCCGGTCACGGTATCTGCAACGGGATTGAGAAAGTTACCATCATGAACTAGAGATACAACCTATTTCGTGGTGCTACCTAATACACCCGGCACGGTATCACCAAGAAGACCACCAACAGTGCCACCTAGTACACCATCTACGACACCACCCTCTTTTTTATCTGATCCTCCAAGTACACCTCCAACTACCCCGGTCACGGTATCTGCAACGGGATTAAGAAAGTTACCATCATGAACTAGAGATACAACCTATTTCGTGGTGCTACCTAACACACCCGGCACGGTATCACCAAGAAGACCACCAACAGTGCCACCTAGTACACCATCTACGATGCCACCCTCTTTTTTATCTGATCCTCCAAGTACACCACCAACTACCCCGGTCACGGTATCTGCAACGGGATTGAGAAAGTTAGCATCATGAACTAGAGATATAACCTATTTCGTGGTGCTACCTAATACACCCGGCACGGTATCACCAAGAAGACCACCAACAGTGCCACCGAGTACACCATCTACGACACCACCCTCTTTTTTATCTGATCCTCCAAGTACGCCGCCAACTACCCCGGTCACGGTATCTATAATAATGCAGGCAAACTTATTATCATCAAGTTATAAAGATGACTTTCTAAGATGTTACCAAGCACACCGCCAAGAGGTTCGGCATCTCTTTTTGAATCACCACCAAGAACACCACCAGCTACACCTGAAACAGTTTTTGTAACCGCATCTAATGGTCCACCTTTCGAGCCGCCAAGTATGCCGCCAGCTACTCCTGTCACTGTATCTGTAACGATTTTTGGAACATTATTATCGACCGCCCACACCCAGAAATATATGAAAGAGCACCTAACACACCGCCCACGGGACCACCACCCAGAACACCACCAGCTACACCGGTCACGGTATCTGTAACAGGTTTTAGTAAACAATTATAGACTACCTACATATAGAGCTTTTTTAATAGTACCTAGAACACCGCCAACGGGTCCACCACCACCGAGAAGACCACCTGCTGCACCACCAGCTAACCCTGTCACGGTATCTGTAAACATTTCAGACACCAAATATAAGACCGCTACAGTAAGAGTTATTTATAATAGTACCTAGAACGCCGCCCACGGGACCACCACCACCTGCACCGCCAAGAACACCACCAAGAAGACCACCTGCTGCACCACCAAGTGCACCGCCAGCTACACCGGACACAGTCTTTGTTACCGCATCCAATGGTCCACCTTTCGAGTCGCCAAGAGCACCGCCAGCTACACCGGACACAGTTTTACCGACTGTTTCGATAAGATTACCTTTGGAACCACCTCCAAGCAGACCACCCAGCAATCCACGTTTTGTAGCACGACTTTGTTTAATCGATTGGAACAAATTCACACCTGCACTTACTTGTGGATCAACATTGATGAGACTTATAGGTCTGTTGGCATCACGCTCTTCTGCAAGTTCAAAGAAAACAGCTGCCAAAATGAGCCGAAATATTTTTTTTTTTTCGAAGTTCTGAAGTTCGTTTATACTTACGTATGGGAGTGTCTGCAACACGATTACCACCGCTGACTTGGTTCACGTTGTTGAACGCGTTAACACTAGCACTAACTCGTGGACGTAGATTTATTAAAGATGTGGCTGAAAAAGAAAATATACTTGAAGTTTAATCTCATTTAGAGATCAAGACGGAGGTAGTTTCATAAGAAATAAGTTCAAAAGAGCTCTAAAAGATTGGCTCAAAATGTCTCCATAAGTCAGGATGAATAAAATAGCCTCTAAAGAGCCTCGAACCTAATCGCACTTGTATGAGTATATTTAAAATTGCTTTACTTACGTAATTGTGGAAAAACTCCTCCAAATAGGCTGCCGAAGTCTCCTCTGAAGTCAGTGTCATTTGCTGTGTCCAAATTCTCAACAGCTCCACTAGGTATCTGAGGAGGTACTGGATGTTCGGGTTTAGAAGTTGTGGTTGTTGTTGTTGGTGCATTGATTTTTGCACGATAACGGTACGAGCCCAAGGTTCTAGCTAAAAAAATATGAAGAAGATGTGGAACATGTGGTAAATAATTAGCTTTTTCGGTTCTCTAACATCGGTTAAAGGTTGAAGCCTAAACTCTACTCTACTTCGGGCCGGCCGATTAACTTTGGTAGAGAGAATGGACGAAATATTTTTAAAAGCTTCAAAAAGGGTTAAGCGCGACATTCCGTTCGTTAGGACAGTCCTGTAGTTATGATTTATCTCCCAAGAGCTGTATACGGGTAGAGACTCCAAGAATTGTTATTATTTTCGAAGTACTTCATTTGGTTTACCAACATCTGAAGAAGCTATGCATGGACTACATTTACAAACAACTGTCTGTATCAGTTCGTGCACTCTCGTGAAGAACCTCAAATGAAATATCCACTGCAGTAGAGGTCTCTTAATAAACTGAAAACCTCAGTGAATAACCTTCTCAATCACAGCGCTGGTAGCCTAACTTCTATACTCACTTGGTTGACCATCCGAAGCTCCATTTACACCATATGTAAAGATACCGGCTATAACCAAAAGCCGTGTTAGTGCGTAAACTCTCATTATATCGAAGGAAATTGGAATATCGAAGGAAATTTCCAAAAAATAAAATTTTTAAGCAAAATTGACGTTAGAAGTTTTGCGTTGGATGAGTCCAATGCCTTTGACTGTAGACCCAATTGGTCAAAGCTTTTATAAGCAAAAGCTTACTATAGCAAATATGTGAAATAAAGTCTTCAAACGCTGTCAAATGAAGCTGTCTTCTGAGCTAAGTTGTTATCACAAACGTATTCCATAAGCGCGCTTGGTACGGCCGCTCAAGACGTGCGTCGAAATTAATTTTTTTTTTTTTTTTTTTTGAAATTTATCAATTTTGTTATCATTTTTTTTCAATTTCGAATTTTCATTCTAGTATTCGCAGTGGTGGGCAAGCGCACACGTTTTTGAAGCGCGCCGAAAAACAGCTGATTTTTAGGAAATTTGGGGCTTATATCCTACTAGAAACGGTAGAAAGCCCATTATTCACACGCTAAACGAGCTCTTCTAGAATTCGAGCTAAATGGCGCGTTAGGTAGTGGGATCTGCTCTTTAGATGGAGACAAACGAAAGCAAATATCTGGGAAGTGCGCTGTGGAGACTTCACCAAGAGCCCGAATTAATCGAAACTTGGCTGCACATCAATGATATATGATGACCAATTTCCTAAATAATCTTAGGCGTCTCTCCCTAAGTGCGTCTCTCCTCCTCATAGTGTGAGGGAACGAATTAAGGTTTCTACGGTACTAGCAATTGCACTTTCGAGCACGAGTTCATCCCGAAGAATTTGTAAGACTTCGTTGAACTTACGTTTAGGTGATCTAAGCCAGCTCTAGGGCAACACAATAGCTTGCATATGTGCCCAAGTGAGCTTTCCGAGGCATGATAGCTGTTCCCCCACTTAACCTACTATGTTATACCATCTGTCACAGCTTTACAGACGTTTGCGAGTGTCGACCCGACCGATCAACGAGCGACTGTGAATGCTCAATCGATCATCTTTCTACCGCATTTTTGCGAATAAAAAGTAAATTATTGGCAAACAATTTTAAATACATTAAAAATGTGCAGTTTTAGTTCGATCAAGTTGCACAATACCAAAATAAAATACGATCGACTCAATGGAGTAATTTCTTTTCTACTGCAAATCGACACTCGCAATAGGGGTGTTAGTCTCATCTAAGTCTCACAGGGGATCTTTCATTCAGATATGTATAATCAAATTTGTGCTTTTTTGTTAAACATTACTTCCTACATGCTCACTTCTGAGCTAATCGTTTACTTAGGCCAAAGAATTTTATCTGCGTGTCCACGATTAGCCAACCAACGTCAACTCACAGGTGTTGAAGCGATATAAAGCAAAGCAGAAATGCATTTCAAAACGAATATCAACAGAACTATTGACCCATCCACAAGCAACAGAGCGCAACCAAAATGCATGATCAACCAAAGTGGGGGACGCTACGACCTGCACTACAATTACTTTTGATCTTCCTCTGGTCCATGAGCTTTCAAGTAGCATTGTGCAATGGCAAAAGCTTTCTACTTAAACGAGAGCACAAGTTCTTGACGCCTACCTCATATGCTCACACGCCGCAAGCGTCATCAAGAGATATGCACGATTTTGCTGAGCTCAACAGTTTAGCGACTTGGGCGCCACGCAGCGCTAGGCCAAGCGCATTAAGAAAAACAACATGCGCGATCACGCCTACGCCAGCAGTAAGCGCCAGTAGCAGCAGCAAGTGCTTTAAGCATTCACGAAAATGTTTTTGTTTTAAGCGTTTTTGTACGAAATACCCAAATGGGATGGATGGTTTTACTTAGCGTAAGCAAAAAATTACGGTTGTTGTTGTATTTATTTCTAGAATTGTTTTTTATTTAATGTGTAAATATGTATGTATGTAGAAGTACTGTGATAAATAAAATAAAATAAAAATAAATAAATAAATAATAAAATATTTTTTCTTGGATTCCTTAGAGCTGGAACGTCTCTGAGTCACTCTTACCGAGTTCCAGTTGTTCACCAACTTAATGGAGCCTTAAGGCAAAATTTTAATCCATAACAACAAACAGTCTAAAACCGACCCAAGTCTTCCCAATTAGCACGCTTTCTTCGTCTCTAGGTGTGCGTTAGGAAGCTGCTGCGTCTCTTTAAGAATAACTCTAAAAGCCCAAAAAGCTGAATAACAAACTGCGCCAATTTGTATTTCCTCATAACTTCTAAGTGATTTGCCTGCCAGGCTGTTTGGCGACCAGCAGCGATGATTCGAGTTTGGACAACCCAGTCCAAAGCACTTAGCAGGAAGTATTTTTTCGAGCTGGTTGAAAGGTGTTATGGCGTTATGATCCGAAATCCCATCAAACCATCTGATGTAGGCTGACGTCTCGCTTCGTTTTGCGATGGTCTCCTCGCTCAAACATGATCTTGTACAGGTTGTCAGATTGCAGATTGCAGATTGAGACTAGTTGTTAACCTAAACATTTTTAGGAAAGCCTTAGCACCCTGGTCCTCCTGAGAAATAAATCGGAGAGGAAATTAAATAAATCCTCAAGAACCCAGGAAACAGTCAATTATCATAGGGCTCTCAGAAGATCAGGGCGATGCCCACGTGCGAGATGCAGAGTACTGAGTACGGTATGAAACGGTGGTCGGGGAATACAAGAGTACCCTTGCCAATAAGTCCGCAGCTCATCACCACATGGAAACCCAAATTCCAGTACCTGTCTTCAAGTGTAAAGAGATTTGTCGTTGCGGCAGGGTGATAAACCCGTCAGCGCAGTTCTCCGGACAATGTCTAGAGAATACTTATTTGATGACCCGAAAAGATCATTGAATATCATCTTGTCTTCGGAGATTCCAGGGAAGGCCTGGCCGGTCATTTGGCTGCCCAAACTGAAGCTGGGAGAAAGTTGGAAGCGTACTCAGTGTCTAAAGAGTCAGAATCTGGTCACTACCGAAGTTGTAAGCACGTGACCGCCAAAGAGACTGTAGCGTCACTTCTTGTAGAAATCAAAACGACTTCTTAGAACTACTTCGGCGTGCTGTGTCGCAGCCATTTTACCTACTTATCTACCTGTGTTGGTTTTCACTTAAAGGCAAGTATTGCCCCATCGAGACGGAAAGTTCTTAAGAAGCCGGACGCGTTACCAAAAGCTCATCTTTAAAAGGGTTCTTTTGCGTCCTACCTTAGAACTATTAACGACTACTTGCAGCTGGTATAAAAGTCATCAATATCCCACGCCACCAAAATCAACTTCCGTAAGAGCTACATTGGCCTATTGAATGCTCCGACTCACAAATAGCTTCCCACTGAGTAACATTACAAACATTTAATTGCTTTTATTTAGTCTCGTGAATATTTCGCGCTTACAACAATGCGTTACAAGTCATGAACGTGCTTCGCTGCTGTAAAGTCAGGAAATGTGTAAACAATTTGAAAATGACTGGCAGAAAAATTTTAAACACACTTTAAAAAATTTGGAATGTTAATTGCATTTGTTATTGTTGTATTAAAAATATTTATCATAAATATTTTAATATTATTTCATGAATTTAAATGGACCAGAATAATAATTTTTATACATTTTTTTTTGTTTTTATTACTTCCCAAAACCCTGCCTTGCTTCGTTGCGCCTCTGAATTTATAATAGACTGATACAGATTTTAATCATTATATCTCCGAAACCATTTGAGATACGACACTTAATGATATTGCTTATTGCAGCACTCATTAGCACCTTTCGTTTGTTACCCATATTGCACTAAGACATTTTAGATCACCCTAGTCCACGTATTGCTCGATAACTCTGCGACGAGTTGAGCTAATGAAATAAAGTATATCTTATACTATTAATTGGGTGTTTGGTAATAGAACGTTGAAAGCTCAGTTCAATACCATTCATTCATTTAATAAATACACCATTCATATACACTCAAATACCTAGCCCGAAATATAATCGATTGTTCCGATAACTGAGTTTTGGGCTGTGGCACTTTCAATGAAATAGGTAAAGAAAGAATAATCGATTTATCTGTAAAAATTAATTTTACACTAATCGTTTTATTTCTAATAGTCGATTACTGAGTAAACGATTTATTTGTAAAAAATCGGTTATTGAGTCATTGACGTATCTCTTAAAGTCTATCAATGAGTAATCGCTTAATTTTTACCAACCAATTGTTGTAAAAACTTAATAATCGATTTATCTGCAAAAACTGATTGTTGAGTAACCGATTATTTGTAAAAAAATCGATTACTGAGTAGTTGTTTTAATTGTAAAAAATCGACTAATGAGTAATCGAACTATTTGAAAAAATCAGTAAAAATAAATTATTGAGTAGGCGATTTATCTGTAAAAAATCGATTATGAAGCAATGGAATTATTTTTAAAAATTGATTATTGAGCAATCGATTATTTGGAAAAAAATTTATTACTAAGTAATTGTTTTAACTGCAAAAATCGATTATTTTGTAATTGACTTATTTGTAGAAGTCGACTAAAGAGTAATCGAACTATTTCCAAAAAAAAAATCGTTTATGGAACAACCGATTTATCAGTGAAAGGTAAACTTGAGTAAGTGATTTATCTGTAAAAAAACGACTATTGATTAATTTTTTTTTTTGTATAAACACGATTATGCATTGAGTAATCGAATTGTTGGTAAAAAACCGATAGTTGTTAAATCGATTTATCAGTGAAAAAAACAAATTTTTGAGTAAGCGATTTATCTGTAAAAAAATTATTTTTGATTAATCGATTTATTTGTAAAAAATCGATTATTGAGTAAGGAGATTATTAGTATTCGATTTATTCGTAGCAATCGATAATTGAGTAATCGATACATCTTTAAAAAATCGATTATTGATTAATCGATTTATTCTAAAAGTCGATTATTGAGCAATCGATTTATCTGTAAAAACCAATTATTGAGTAAGCTATTTTTTAGTCGCTATTTAGTAATCGATTTGTTTCGAGTTATTTCCTGTGCTGCGAACTCAAGAATTTTCAAAAAAATGTTGTTGCTATTTTAAGCTTTGTTAGATTATACAAATAAACTAAGTATTTTTATAGAAAAAAAATAAAACAAAATAAAAAAAATAATGCGATTATACATATTTTCGTTAAAATTCTTAAAAGGCGAATTTCATAGATTCTTGGCTGCATACTTCCTGTCAGCGCCTCACTTTAGCACGTCCGCTGCTGTACGCATTTTATTGAGCTAGCCAAAATATGCCCGAGACTGTCAATAAAAGCAATTCATTTTTGCAATAAAATTCAGTGAAAAGCATTTTGTGGAACAGAGTATTTAGTACTCCAACAACAAAAAGTGACTTAAATTGATTTATGAAAAAATTAAATTGATTGCAAGCGCTCGACTTCACACCCAAAAGCCAGCGGAACTTTGACTGAACTCGAGTTCATACTGGTGGCATAATAGGAAGACTTAGGGATTTTCAACGACAGCAGGTATGTATTAGAGATGGGTAAGGCTTATCGGAGCCTTGGAGACACAAGTAGCGTTTTGCATAGGATCTTGGTGCCTGGTATCAGGAGCGGAATTAAAAAGTGGGAAAGAGGAAGAGAGATTTAAAGCTTAATAGTTCTTCCCTTTCAGAAAAGAACGTCTGAAGCACCAATGAGACTTGCAATAACTTGGCTTTTCTTAGTCCCAGCTATTTTCGGCTCGGGCAATACAGCAAATGGTAAGTTTGCCACATCATAGACTTCATAAACGAATCGAGCATATGTCTAATATAAACCCTAATTTTAGTGATTGCTGGCAGAGATATTCATAGCACCAGTAATACTTTTGTTAATGTGGTAAATGTCAAAAACTCCGAGGGCGCACATGGTAATCCCGTAAATATAGTCAATCAACAATACGCTGGGAAAAGCCATGGTGAGTAGATCCCAACTTTTTTTGGGTCATTCAATGACTTTAGACATTTCATTTCAATCAAATACTTAAGCAGTTGCTGACAAGTCTCCAAACCCGAAGCTGGAAGAAGAAAGTGTTGAAGCAGAAAATGCTACAAAAGGAAATCTGGATGGCTTAATTAGCAAGCTGAGCCATGCCTTGGCGGAAGAGTTGAGTAAGTACATGGAATAGGAAGAACGCCCCAGCGATTTACTTATTTGATAAAAATGTTTGTACTCTTTGAGCAGCCAAGAAGAGCCTCAATACAACCGAAAAATGCTTACCAAATATTGAGGTTTTGAATATTAGCTCGGAAATAAATGTGGATTTGGAACCTGCTTGTAGCAATGATACTGACAGCGATCACGTGGGCGTACATGAACGTAAGCAAAAATTTTCCTTTTAATAACGCAAAGTGCTGGCTCACTCACTTGACAATTTTACTCCGTTAGACAAAGGCGAAATTGTGGTGAATATTGAGTTTGAGGAGGCTGACGTTACTATTAAGAATCGCACCAAAGCAGCGTCAACTCACAGCACTTTAAATCCATATCAGACGACTTCATCCAGGCCGATAGAAGATTTTTCAGAATCAGGCTCTGGCGACTTTACGACTTTAGATTCAAACGAAAATTCACAGGATGAGGCAGAAGAGCAGCTTTCAGACGCTGACCAAAATTCGCCTTTGAAACCAAAAAAAGGATCAAACAAGCGGAAGCCGCGTATTGATATCGGAGCAGATAATTTTAATCCAGCAGATGATTCCAACTTCTCCTTGAATGAACGAGAGGGCGCAGAAGATAATCCTTTAGATTCCGAAGAACATTCCCAAAAAGACAGGGTACTCGAGTATGTTATTGATGAGCCGGAAGACAGTACTTCCGATGAATCTAATCCGCCGTCCCCGGCAATGAAAAATTCCGAAATAGATACTGAGGAACAAACAGCGTATGATGATGAGCCAGCAAGTATGCCTTCACACGGAACTCGAAATTTGCCTTCTCGACCACAGAACGCGCCTGGCAGTAAGAAACCAAGACTTCACCCTTCTAAAGATCGTTTAATCGACCATGGTATCAAGAAGCCCACTAAATTCAAAGTTCTGGATTATGTAGTTGATGAGGAAATGGACGAGTCTACAACAGATTCTTCGTCTGAAACGACTGACTGTCTAATGGATTCAACGACTGAACCAACCGTACATAGCGATGAATCAGTGGACGATGCTTCAGGTTGCGCCCGCAATATACCTTCCAGGCCTAGCAAAACTGCAAGCCGCCAGAGACCAGCATATCCTCCTTCGAAAGACCGGGTAAAAGACACCCCAAATAAACCGTCAACAAAGAAGAGCCACAATAGTGATTCAAAACAGGCTTCCATAGATCAAGTTCTCGATTATGTTGTTGATGGCGACGATTCTTCGGACTACCCTTCAGAGCCAGATTCATCATCAACGTCTCCCGAAACAACCGACTGCAAAACAGATGAGACGACTGAATCAGTAACATATAACGACGATCAAATGGAAAATGACGATGAGTCAGAAGATACGCCTTCAGAAGGAACCCGATATTTACCTTCTCGACCACACAAAACACCTGGCAGCAAACGACCAGCCCATCACCCCCCAAAAGACCGTTTAATCGACCATGGTATTAAAACGAAGGCGCACAATGACTCGTCTCTGGAGTCGGTCGAGGATGAGGAATGGGAGTCAGAGTTCGGATCCGCTTCTTCAACCTTGGATGACGATTCCTTTTCTTCATCAACGTCTTCCGAAACAACCGAATGCACCACAGATGAGACGACTGAATCAGTAACATATAACGACGATCAAATGGAAAATGACGATGAGTCAGAAGATATGCCTTCAGAAGGAACCCGATATTTACCTTCTCGACCACAGAAAACACCTGGCAGCAAACGACCAGCCCATCACCCCCCAAAAGACCGTTTAATCGACCATGGTATTAAAACGAAGGCGCACAATGACTCGTCTCTGGAGTCTGTCGAGGATGAGGAATGGGAGTCAGAGTTCGGATCCGCTTCTTCAACCTTGGATGACGATTCCTTTTCTTCATCAACGTCTTCCGAAACAACCGAATGCACCACAGATGAGACGACTGAATCAGTAACATATAAAGACGATCAAATGGAAAATGACGATGAGTCAGAAGATATGCCTTCAGAAGGAACCCGATATTTACCTTCTCGACCACACAAAACACCTGGCAGCAAACGACCAGCCCATCACCCCCCAAAAGACCGTTTAATCGACCATGGTATTAAAACGAAGGCGCACAATGACTCGTCTCTGGCGTCTGTCGAGGATGAGGAATGGGAGTCAGAGTTCGGATCCGCTTCTTCAACCTTGGATGACGATTCCTCTTCTTCATCAACGTCTACCGAAACAACCGAATGCACCACAGATGAGACGACTGAATCAGTAACATATAACGACGATCAAATGGAAAATGACGATGAGTCAGAAGATATGCCTTCAGAAGGAACCCGATATTTACCTTCCCGACCACAGAAAACACCTGGCAGCAAACGACCAGCCCATCACCCCTCTAAAGACCGTTTAATCGACCATGGTATTAAAACGAAAGCGCACAATGACTCGTCTCTGGAGTCTGTCGAGGATGTGGAATGGGAGTCAGAGTTCGGATTCGCTTCTTCAACCTTGGATGACGATTCCTTTTCTTCATCAACGTCTTCCGAAACAACCGAATGCACCACAGATGAGACGACTGAATCAGTAACATATAACGACGATCAAATGGAAAATGACGATGAGTCAGAAGATATGCCTTCAGAAGGAACCCTATATTTACCTTCCCGACCACAGAAAACACCTGGCAGCAAAAGACCAGCCCACCACCCCCCAAAAGACCGTTTAATCGACCATGGTATTAAAAAGCCAACGCACAAGGACTCGTCTTTGGATATTGTCGAGGATGAGGAATGGGAGTCAGAGTTCGGATTCGCTTCTTCAACCTTGGATGACGATTCCTTTTCTTCATCAACGTATTCCGAAACAACCGAATGCACAACAGATGAGACGACTGAATCAGTAACATATGACGACGATCAAATGGAAAATGACGATGAGTCAGCAGATATGTCTTCAGACGGAACCCGACATTTACCTTCTCGACCACAGAAAACACCTGGCAGCAAAAGACCAGCCCACCACCCCCCAAAAGACCGTTTAATCGACCATGGTATTAAAAAGCCAACGCACAAGGGCTCGTCTTTGGATATTGTCGAGGATGAGGAATGGGAGTCAGAGTTCGGATTCGCTTCTTCAACCTTGGATGACGATTCCTTTTCTTCATCAACGTCTTCCGAAACAACCGAATGCACCACAGATGAGACGACTGAATCAGTAACATATAACGACGATCAAATGGAAAATGACGATGAGTCAGAAGATATGCCTTCAGAAGGAACCCTATATTTACCTTCCCGACCACAGAAAACACCTGGCAGCAAACGACCAGCCCACCACCCCCCAAAAGACCGTTTAATCGACCATGGTATTAAAACGAAGGCGCACAATGACTCGTCTCTGGCGTCTGTCGAGGATGAGGAATGGGAGTCAGAGTTCGGATCCGCTTCTTCAACCTTGGATGACGATTCCTCTTCTTCATCAACGTCTACCGAAACAACCGAATGCACCACAGATGAGACGACTGAATCAGTAACATATAACGACGATCAAATGGAAAATGACGATGAGTCAGAAGATATGCCTTCAGAAGGAACCCGATATTTACCTTCCCGACCACAGAAAACACCTGGCAGCAAACGACCAGCCCACCACCCCCCAAAAGACCGTTTAATCGACCATGGTATTAAAACGAAAGCGCACAATGACTCGTCTCTGGAGTCTGTCGAGGATGTGGAATGGGAGTCAGAGTTCGGATTCGCTTCTTCAACCTTGGATGACGATTCCTTTTCTTCATCAACGTCTTCCGAAACAACCGAATGCACCACAGATGAGACGACTGAATCAGTAACATATAACGACGATCAAATGGAAAATGACGATGAGTCAGAAGATATGCCTTCAGAAGGAACCCTATATTTACCTTCCCGACCACAGAAAACACCTGGCAGCAAACGACCAGCCCACCACCCCCCAAAAGACCGTTTAATCGACCATGGTATTAAAACGAAAGCGCACAATGACTCGTCTCTGGAGTCTGTCGAGGATGTGGAATGGGAGTCAGAGTTCGGATTCGCTTCTTCAACCTTGGATGACGATTCCTTTTCTTCATCAACGTCTTCCGAAACAACCGAATGCACCACAGATGAGACGACTGAATCAGTAACATATAACGACGATCAAATGGAAAATGACGATGAGTCAGAAGATATGCCTTCAGAAGGAACCCGATATTTACCTTCTCGACCACAGAAAACACCTGGCAGCAAAAGACCAGCCCACCACCCCCCAAAAGACCGTTTAATCGACCATGGTATTAAAACGAAAGCGCACAATGACTCGTCTCTGGAGTCTGTCGAGGATGAGCAATGGGAGTCAGAGTTCGGATCCGCTTCTTCAACCTTGGATGACAATTCCTTTTCTTCATCAACGTCTTCCGAAACAACCGAATGGACCACAGATGAGACGACTGAATCAGTAACATATAACAACGATCAAATGGAAAATGACGATGAGTCAGAAGATATGCCTTCAGAAGGAACCCGATATTTACCTTCTCGACCACAGAAAACACCTGGCAGCAAAAGACCAGCCCATCACCCCTCTAAAGACCGTTTAATCGACCATGGTATTAAAAAGTCAACGCACAAGGACTCGTCTTTGGATATTGTCGAGGATGAGGAATGGGAGTCAGAGTTCGGATTCGCTTCTTCAACCTTGGATGACGATTCCTTTTCTTCATCAACGTCTTCCGAAACAACCGAATGCACCACAGATGAGACGACTGAATCAGTAACATATAACGACGATCAAAAGGAAAATGACGATGAGTCAGAAGATATGCCTTCAGAAGGAACCCGATATTTACCTTCTCGACCACAGAAAACACCTGGCAGCAAAAGACCAGCCCATCACCCCTCTAAAGACCGTTTAATCGACCATGGTATTAAAAAGCCAACGCACAAGGACTCGTCTTTGGATATTGTCGAGGATGAGGAATGGGAGTCAGAGTTCGGATTCGCTTCTTCAACCTTGGATGACGATTCCTTTTCTTCATCAACGTCTTCCGAAACAACCGAATGCACAACAGATGAGACGACTGAATCAGTAACATATGACGACGATCAAATGGAAAATGACGATGAGTCAGCAGATATGTCTTCAGACGGAACCCGACATTTACCTTCTCGACCACAGAAAACACCTGGCAGTAAAAGACCAGCCCATAACCCTTCTAAAGACCGTTTAATCGACCATGGTATTAAAAAGCCAGCGCACAATGACTCGTCTTTGGATATTGTCGAGGATGAGGAATGGGAGTCAGAGTTCGGATTCGCTTCTTCAACCCTGGATGACGATTCCTTTTCTTCATCAACGTCTCCCGAAACAACCGACTGCACAACAGATGAGACGACTGAATCAGTAACATATAACGACGATCAAATGGAAAATGACGATGAGTCAGAAGATATGCCTTCAGAAGGAACCCGACATTTACCTTCTCGACCACAGAAAACAGCTGGCAGCAAAAGACCAGCCCATCACCCCTCTAAAGACCGTTTAATCGACCATGGTATTAAAAAGCCAACGCACAAGGACTCGTCTTTGGATATTGTCGAGGATGAGGAATGGGAGTCAGAGTTCGGATTCGCTTCTTCAACCCTGGATGACGATTCCTTTTCTTCATCAACGTATTCCGAAACAACCGACTGCACAACAGATGAGACGACTGAATCAGTAACATATAACGACGATCAAATGGAAAATGACGATGAGTCAGAAGATATGCCTTCAGAAGGAACCCGACATTTACCTTCTCGACCACAGAAAACACCTGGCAGCAAAAGACCAGCCCATCACCCCTCTAAAGACCGTTTAATCGACCATGGTATTAAAACGAAAGCGCACAATGACTCGTCTCTGGAGTCTGTCGAGGATGTGGAATGGGAGTCAGAGCTCGGATCCGCTTCTTCAACCTTGGATGACGTTTCCTTTTCTTCATCAACGTCTTCCGAAACAACCGAATGCACCACAGATGAGACGACTGAATCAGTAACATATAACGACGATCAAATGGAAAATGACGATGAGTCAGAAGATATGCCTTCAGAAGGAACCCGATATTTACCTTCTCGACCACACAAAACACCTGGCAGCAAACGACCAGCCCATCACCCCCCAAAAGACCGTTTAATCGACCATGGTATTAAAACGAAAGCGCACAATGACTCGTCTCTGGAGTCTGTCGAGGATGAGGAATGGGAGTCAGAGTTCGGATCCGCTTCTTCAACCTTGGATGACAATTCCTTTTCTTCATCAACGTCTTCCGAAACAACCGAATGCACAACAGATGAGACGACTGAATCAGTAACATATGACGACGATCAAATGGAAAATGACGATGAGTCAGCAGATATGTCTTCAGACGGAACCCGACATTTACCTTCTCGACCACAGAAAACACCTGGCAGTAAAAGACCAGCCCATCACCCCTCTAAAGACCGTTTAATCGACTATGGTATTAAAAAGCCAACGCACAAGGACTCGTCTTTGGATATTGTCGAGGATGAGGAATGGGAGTCAGAGTTCGGATTCGCTTCTTCAACCTTGGATGACGATTCCTTTTCGTCATCAATGTCTTCCGAAACAACCGAATGCCCTACAGATGAGACGACTGAATCAGTAACATATGACGACGATCAAATGGAAAATGACGATGAGTCAGCAGATATGTCTTCAGACGGAACCCGACATTTACCTTCTCGACCACAGAAAACACCTGGCAGCAAAAGACCAGCCCATCATCGCTCTAAAGACCGTTTAATCGACCATGGTATGGATGAGCCTATGAATAATAATTCGTCTCGAATACAGCAGCCATCATCTACTTACAAGTATTATCCCTCTGATTCCGAATACCAGTCTTCTACCTTTGAACTAAGCCCTTCTACAACAGATTCTTCTACTGAAACGACAGACTGTACAACGGATGCCACAACTGAGCAGGTTTTATATATCATTACGCAAAGCCCTTTGAAGTTGGAAGGAGAGTCGCTGAAGCTAAATAACCTAACTGAATTAAATTTTGAAGAAGATCATTCATTTGAATCCTCTGAAGTCTTGGATTACTCCGTTGAAGACTCAGGTAACAAATCTGAGGAAACTCATATGGATGACGTCGAAGTGCCAACCAAATCTTTCTTAAACTATAATACCACATCAGATCATATATCACCACACTATTTGCAATCACCTTACGGGCCATCAGATTCTCCTTCTTCTTTCACAACGACAGACTGTTCTGACGAATCATGTTCCACCTATACAACAGAGACTTATGAGTCATCAACTTCTTATCCCAGTTCCATATCGACTCCTTTAGATACGGATGATAGCAGTACCGAAGGATCAACTCCACAGTCTTCCACGGATTATACTTCAACTACACTAAAACCAGACTCGGTCTACCTAGTGCAGTCCACCACACCTGAATCTACCGATTCTACCTCAAGTTCGACAAACGCTTACGAAACCTCAGAGTCAAGTTCGGAGTCCACCGAGTCAACTTCCGACTTATCTTCAAGTTCGACAAACGCTTACGAAACCTCAGAGTCAAGTTCGGAGTCCACCGAGTCAACTTCGACAAACGCTTACGAAACCTCAGAGTCAAGTTCGGAGTCTACTTTAGAAACAACTACTTCTGACAGAAACGAGTCCTCAGTTTCAAGTCCGCAGTCTTCCACGGAGACGTCTTCAACTGACTTTCAGACTTCATCAAGTTCATTAAAACCGGACTCTTTGTACTTATTACAGTCCACCACTCCTGAATCCACAGAGTCTTCCTCAAATTCTTATGAAACTTCAGATTCAAGCGTGGAGTCCACTTCTGAATGCTCCGAGGCATCTTCCAGTTCCACAAACACTTATGAAACTTCAGAATCAAGTTCAGAGTACAATACAGAATCGACCAGGTATTCGACTGCCTCCACAGATACGCCTCCATTGTACGATGATGATGCTATAGAACCCTTACCGGTTTCACCACTTCCTTTAGTTTCGCCAACGCAGAAGCCTACAATAGCACCTTTTCCGGAAGCTTGCCCTCCATACACCACATCCATCGAATTGCCATTCATACCATTGATGTTGTTATACCCTATGGTGGACTCCGCTCATAAACCAACCATGCCTTCAGATCATTCGGTAAATCCTTTTGGCGGTAAAGGTCAGCAGCCAATCAAAGGAGGTTGTGTGCTTTGTATACCCTTCGGATCAGATGCAATGCCTGTCGCACCAGTGCCTGGAACACCAAATCAGCCTCTGTCGCCATATCAGCTTTTTATGAATCAAATGTTGCGACGTAGTTAATCTGTTATCTATATATGTATATATTTATCAAAAAATTTAAATATTTTATTTAGTTTATTCTTTATTTTAGTTAGTTCAATATTCAGAAATTAATAAATCAATTAAATCAATTCTAAAAAAATCCGCTTTCTTCTGTCCGTACTGCCTTCATTATTTGGTCATCGAACTTTCAGAACTGTGGTGGGTTTGGTTCCGTCTTAAAAGCCCTGCGTTTTATTTATGTTTCGAAACTGAGATTTGTCGATGATGATAAAATTAATAAAACGTTGCTTTCGTCCATTTAGCGGGAATTGAGCGCAACAACAAATCAACCAACCAAGCTTTCACTTCAGCGAGCTGCCATCAATTAATTAGAAGTAGAAACTTTTAAAATTCTTAATCAATGTCAAGTGCACTCGCCACACCGCAGCTCTGCTTCTTCCTCAGGTTCTGTCACAATTGCGCCATTTCGTTTCACAGCATTATATTTATTCACCTCCACCTCTTAGTGCTGCCAAATTTTGTTTTCATTTACCGTTAAATATATTTATGTAGACGGTGGCGCGTTGAAACTTTTATTGCTTTCATTACATTTTTCATATTCGCGCTTAAATTATGTAGTCCAATTACTCAGTTTGGTGATAATAACATTCGCCACAGTTGAGCGCTCCTCAAGGCAAGGTAGCAGCGCTATGGAAAGTCCAACAACATGGGTAGCTGGTGTCTGTCTGCATTCTTCTTTGAACAAACTTACACTTATAACTACCCCAACCTGCAGTGACTTTCGGTCGGCTTTGGTGTTGTTGGTTGAGTGCGTGTTTTGTATTTTATAGCAATTTTGTCGCAGGGATCGTTAAGCCACAAGCTTTTCACTGCGAATTAAAAAAAAAACCTTGAAAAAAAGGTCGCATTTTAATTTTTATTTATGACTTGATAGATAGAGCGAAGATATGAACTACTAATTTTCATCAAAAAATAGTTCCAATTTCAAATACTTTTTTCGAATTAGAATTAAAAACAAAATCTTATTTATTTTTTCACTTTTTAAATTAATGTAACGTGACTTATAAGCTTAACTCGCCGCTTATGCCGCATTAGCTTGGCTTATGCATGTCAAATGCGCCGCCGATTATGTTAAGTTGAGCTAAGATTGTGTTACTTTGGTGCGGTACCAAGCGGAAATGCTGGCTATACACAGGGCTGTGAATCATCTCGGTTCTATGTCCAAGGATGGCAAACGGGTTTTCATCTTCTCAGACAGCCAGGCCGCTTTAAAGGCCCTGGACTCATTCGTCGACAATACAAAGTCGGTCACTGAATGCCGCAGATCTCTCAACGAGATGGCTCAGCACTTCAGTATCAGCCTTATTTGGGTACCTGGGCACAGGGATATTGAAGGCAACTGCAAAGCAGATGAGTTGGCCAGAAGAGGTACCACCGACCCCATCCTTCCAGGATATGATTCGGTAGGCATGCCCATGGCAACTTTCAAGCTTCGTGCGAACACGAGCACTATCAGAAGGGCAAATGAACTATGGTCGGTCATCCCATCGTGTGAGACGTCCAGGCTAACATGGCCCTCCTATGACAAGGGGCGCACAAGGGCGCTTCTGACTTTACATAAATCAGCTTTATCATCCCTGGTTAGGGTCCTGACAGGGCATTGTTTAATAGGCACGCACGGTGCAAGAATGGGGGTAGCGACATTCGATTACTGTCGTAGCTGTAGACATGCTGAAGAGGAGGAGAGTGTCCAGCACCTCCTCTGCCAGTGTCCAGCACTTAGCAGGCGTAGGTTGGCCATCCTGGGCAAACCTTTCCTACTTGACCTTGCGGAGGTCTCTAGCTGCGATGTGAAAGCTCTAGTGAAATTCATTGATTCCACGAAGTGGTTCGACCCGTTGTAGGCAGGGAAGGGGTCCTTTCTTCGGGACCGTATGGGGTATTACAATGGGCCCTTTGGTGGCCTAAGTATTGAGCAGTTGCCTTGTGGTTTCGGCTCAGCCCTTGCAACCTAACCTAACCTTGGTGCGGAACCGGAGTTTTTCATATAAAATAACTTTGCATAGACACTTTAAATTATTTATTTATTTGTTTCATAAGTCTAATTTTTGAGGTTTGTTTTTCATCACGCTTTGATTTCTCAACGAAAGATTATTGATTCTCCTACATTTTTTTTCAACAGTCAACCACTCCAAGTCCAATTCAGTGCTGCGCTGCAACAAATTAACTGCATGCACTATCTTAAACAACAACTAGTAAGGAAGTCTAAGTTCGGTTGTAACCGAACATTAAATACCTAGTAGTGATCTGTTTTGGTATCCTAATTTACTCAGGTCTATTTTAATACATACCTGAAAAGTTGTTATAAAGACAACTGATTGTTTTCGATTAAAAACACTTCTGTTGTGAGTGGTAAATTAAATTATTACTAAATAACAAAATATAAATAGTTACCCATGCTTATGAAAGGTATGAAAATAAAAAAAATTTATGAAAAAAAAGCAAAAGGGTGTTAACTTCTTCCCCGTAAATCTGGCTTGTTTGTTATTCGATTTCCGTAATTTTTGGCAGGAGTATACTACATACTATTGGGAAGTATCTCACAAAATTTCATTGAAATACATTCATGCTCCAAGCAATCGCTTTTGAAAATAGCAGAGCTTTTATGCTAAAAAGTGGGCTTCGCCACGCCTGCTTCACCAAAATCCACAAAATTTTGATGCAGTTTAGTTTTGCTTAAAAAGCTTATTATGTGTGCAAAATCTTATTAATATTACTTATACAATTATGGAAATATCGCGATTTTAATATTACGAAGAAATTTTTTAGAACTGTGTTCAAAAAGTGGGCGTGCCCGTTCACCGATTTTGTTTATTTTTACAGCAAAGAGTATGCTTTATATGTTGAACAATTTCTCCAAATATCGTTTCAATAAATTAATTTTGACAGGAGTTATGGCATGACTAATCCACCATTAAGGGGCGGTGCCACGCCCATTTTCCAAAAAGTTTGTGCATTCGTCTTTCTTTGCCCACGAACACTTTAGAGGTAAAATTGAAATGATATACAGCTAGTTTAAGAAAAGTTATTGCATATTCAATATATCTATGATCCTTTTCAAAATCTTTCGTATGAAAGTGGGCGTGGACTTTACCCGATTTCGCCAATTTTTTTTCGGAATATAGCCGGTATTAATATAAATATGTGTGCCGAATTTCATTTTGCTATCTTGAGCGGTTTTTGATTTATGATTAATAATATTTCCAAATTTGACTTAATCAAAAGTGGGCAGTACCACGCCCCTTTATAAAAATTTCTTCAGGAATGTATTTGTTGCCTTAACGCTAAAGTGCACACCAAATATTATCCTTTTAGGTGTATTATATACTGAATAATCACTCTTTTTGTATTTTCGAAAATATTATATGTATAGAAAGTGGGCGTGGCTTTTAACCGATTTGGCCTATTTTAAATAGCGCTCCGAGATAAGTGAAAAGGAACCTGCATACCAAATTTCATTGAGATATCTCAAGATTTACTCAAGTCATAGGGTTCACAGACGGAAGGACGGACAGACGGACAGACGGACGCACGGACGGACGGACGGACATGGCTCAAATAATTTCTCTTTTCCTCTTGAGCATTTTGATACATATAAGTCAATATCTATCTCGATTCGTTTATGCCGTTACATACTACCGTTACGCGAATGAAGTTAGTATACCTTGTGTGCGAAGCACTACTAGGTATAATAACAACAAAAATTTAACTACCATGCTTGGTATTTATTATTACTAATTTATAAAAAAAAAACTAGAATTTATCCAGCTTTTCTCCTAAAAAAACAACAAAAGATAAAAATTTCGACTACTATTTTAAGCTTAAACAAAATGCATATTCGGCACCTGGCTTCGCCGTTCCTACGTTTCATTGCTTAAAACAAAAAAAGGTGTATCCTTTCAGTCCACCTTTACTTACTTTTGTTTCTTTCTTTTTGTATATAAATTTGTTGCAATATTTTATTGTTGTAGAGTTTGTTCTTTAATTACCTTTGCGTTAATTTGTTTTATTACCTTTGAACTAGCTGGATTACAAGTCTAATCACGTACTTCTTTTTAGGGTTGGCTTTATTACATTCGAGGTAAATAATTGCGAGTTTATGGCTTTTGGTATTGGGGAGCACTTTTAAATATTTGAGAGTATTCTTAAAGTGTTTTTTTTTTTTTGGAAAAAGGTAAACAGGTAGTGCTGATGACAGCACTTGTTAGGTAACTAAATTAATTTCTTAATTATTCGAACGTCATCTACTCGCATCAAGAGCCTCGCAGCGCCCGACTGAATTTTGCTACAGTTTTTGAGATTATTGGATGCTGACTGATAACACAAACTGTCTCGGTACATCTTTCAGCTTATTGCTAACGCTTCATAGTGATCGAGAAATTCATACAAATATATCACTGCCTACCAAAATTCATTTCGAAAAGTAATAAATCGAAATCTGCATTTGATCTCAAGGAAATTACACTAAAAACTCATGCCGCGTCTCATATGCTACATGTATTTGAAAATTTCCATATAAAATTAATATCAAATTTGCAATAAATTATGCTAAGAGTGCATTGATCTACATATACCCACACTGTGCAAGTGTTTAACCAAAAATTATGCATACTTACAGGCGCGCAGACAGATAGGTGACTTCATAAATGTCAGCTACGACGACGAGACGTACGTTGTCTAGGACACAGCTGCTCCAAGACAGTTAATATAGACAAATCACCTAAAAGCAAAAGAAAAAAGAAACAACATTAAAGTAAATATATTTTTCTTAGATGCGCGCCAAAAAGTATGCTACCAAGTAATGTTTGTTTGTTCTTGTTGCATTCGTTTGTTGTTGCTGCTGCTGCTCTTGCTTTTTATAGCATACTTTACTTGTAATATTATTCGTATTCCTTTGCTAGTGCATGGTACGTGCAATGAATTTTTAAAATGAAATCATCAACAAATCCCCCAGCAAGGGGAAAACGTAGAAAGTGAAAGCATACTTTTAGGCGTTGAATGCTACAGCAAAACAAGAAGGGCGCATATTTTTATAGATAGCATGTTGAAAGTATTTATGTAGTTGTAAAGCGGAATATAAAATAAAATGTGCGCTATATAACTAGCAAATGTGGTGTTAGATATAGTGGCGTCTTGGCACATTTGTATCTATCAGATATAGCTTAGTGCATTACTTATCTCGGTTTCAGTGTTAAATGGACTTGTGGGTGTGTTTTATTTCGTTTTATAGGCCGTCGAATGAATATGGGTTTCAATTTTTTTTTTTCATTTTGTCGTTTCTATACCCAGTTGTAGCAGTTAAGATTAAATATATTTGTGGTGTGGATTTTTGAGTGGTAAATTTTAACCAAGGTTTAGATAGAGCACCAGCCAATAAGAGGCTCCAACTGATTAGACTTTCCCTTCATAATGTACTTTTCCAGAATTAGGTGGAAGAAAATCTTATGCAAGAATCATTTTCAAAAACGTCGTGTCTTAGTAAAAGTTTCAAAAATATCCCCTATATACTGAAAAATTGTTTAATTCTCCTTCCAAAGCGTTGTTTTGAAGGATAATTCTGAGATAGTGCAGTCTTAAAAAAATTCAGAAATATTATTTTTAAACCACCGCTGGTTATATAATTACAAGTTTCAACCGATTTCAATACCTATACCTGTTTCTAGTTTCTTCGCTACAAAAATAATGTGTTGTAATGTATTTTTATGAAAAAAGCTCACGTGTTTGGAATTCTTAAATATCTTACATATCTAGCTATGTTAGACGGTATCGAAAAACATATCGAACTATTTTAAAATATTTAAAAAAAAAAAATTACTTTTCTCAGATTTTTTTAAAGGCACTGTATTTGCGAACATGATTCAAGAACGAAATACATATCTCAAGTTTTGAAACTTATTATCTCAAAGAAAATTCAATACATTTTCAGATGTTATATTGAGTTTTTGAATCAAATGCTGGGGTAGAGCATTTTGGTTAAACATCTGAGATCGGGCGTTTTCAAACATGTTCTGAAAATTGGTATCTTCCACTATTCCACTCTAATCTCGCTTTCTCTTCATTTACGCTGCACTATATACAGAATGTAGGCGTGGCACTGCCCACTTTTCCAAAATTATAATACTGACTAATATAGACTAAATGTAGACTAAATACTTTATTTATCGGACTATGCATTTTCGTTCAAATTCGTATTTATCGATGCGGTCTAATGTATTTCGCCGTACTATGATTTGCAAAAAATTCTCTCGCTTTTAAATTGCTGCAATGCGTGCGTGCGTACGTGCGTAAAGTAAAATAAATTTGTTTGTGTATTTATGTACTTGTTTGAGACATGCAGCTACATATGTGAATGTGTAAATATATATATATACTTACGTAGATACATATGTAAGCTTCCATTTATGACCTAGTCGCTATCAGCTATAGTTCATATTTTATTTACACTCAAAATGATTGAGCATAAAAGCCGCTAAATTTACTTTGAATGCAGTGCAAATGAAGGCGTATGACTAAGAATGTAAGATGTGAGGGGGGGTAGGCGTTGGTTAATGGAGGTGGTTGGGTGTAGGCTTTTGACTTAACTTCAAAAATAAAAAAAAATATATATTACTTTCAACAAGTGTTAATGGAATGAGGTCATAGTTAATATAGAGTGCGGAGATGAAAATGTAGCAGAAGCTTTTAGTCTCTTCTTAAATTCTTTTGCTCTCTTCTGAAATAAATTTGACTTTTTCTGAAAAAAAAAAATGTAGTATTTGTGAAGTATATTTGGAAAATTTGCTTATATTTGAACAAATAATCTTGAGCTGAACTGAAATAAATGCTAGTGCCTCCGAGGAAAAAGTTTAAAATTTTTGAAATATAATTTTTTTAAATTTGGCATACATTGGAATTTTTCAAAAATAATTTTCAGGCATTTTGAAATAAAATTTGAGTTGGAATATATTTGGAAAATTTGAAAAATATTTGACATTTTCAAAAATACTCTTGAGCTGTTCTAAAATAAATTTGAGTTGCTCCAGGAAAAATTTAAAAAGTTTTTAAATATATTTGGAAAATTTAAAATACATTTGACATTTAAAAAAAGAATCTTGAGCTGTTCTGATGTAAATTTGAGTTTTTCGGAGTAAAAAATATAACATTTTGCAATATATTTTGAAAATTTGAAAAATAATCCACATTTTTTAAAATAATAGAATAAATTTGATTTGCTGAAACACATTTGACATTTATCAAAACAATCTTGAAACATCTGAGATAAATTTGAGTTTCTCCGAGAAAAAAATTTAAATTTTTTGAAATAAGTTTATTTAAAAAATTTAAAATTCATATGAGATTTTCTCAAAAACATTTGGTATTTGCTGAAACATATTTAAGTTTACCCAAAATACATTTGAGATTTTTTAAAATGATAAAATATCAGCAAAATATTCGAAATAAATTGTTTTTATTTTTATTGTGAAGAAAGTAGGATTTATTCAGATAAGTTTTTTAAATTCAAAATTTGAAGTTGGCGTTAATTTCCACGCTTTTGACTTCGGTATCGTCGGCTCCATCCTATGTTAGCACTTTTTTGACTATTCACGACAAAGACCAAACCTTTTTATGACTCCAAACATCTATCAGATATTTTTGCTGAAAGAAATTCGCCATTTCTCATGTAGTACATCTTTTAAGTTGAAAGTTTTAGAGCTTTGCTGATTTTTTACTTGAAGCCATAGTAAAGTTGGAGCTTTTTTTAAGCTCAAAAACCTTTGAAGTTGCCAAAATCGAATGTCGGGTCAGGCAGCGTCAATCTGTTGTTAAAACCACTTTTAGGACGGTAAAGCTTGCCCTTAAAGCTTTGAGTATTTGAAACAACCAAAATATTCGAGCTTTTTTAAATATAAATTTTAATTATTTTAATTACTTTTCAATAGTTTTTCAATATTTGAAGCTTTGAGACTTTAAGCAATTTAGCGCTTTCTTTTTATTCACAGCTTTTACTATACAAATGGCTGCATTTTTAGTATAAATCAAATGCTTTCATAGCAACCACAACAACAAATTGAGGAAAATTATGTTAAGAGCGTACTTAAAAGCTCGTTTTTGTATACTTAAAGAGCGATAAGCTGATTAAATTTTAAAAAGTTTTTAACTTTTAAGTGAGATTCTGAAGAATAAAGCTTTCTCAATTTAAATTGAATTCGATGTAGCTAAATATATAAAATTGAGCATCACCTATGTAGGTGAGGTAGAAAAATGTTCGATGCTATCGATTATTTTCGATTTTTTTTAAATATTATTTATTCGGTACAATCACCATACCAGAAGATATATCGGTATGTGACTTCACTTTTTGTTTGTTTATATTTATTTTTAAGTAAGATAGGAAACTCTTTTTAACTCGAATTCTGATAGATGGAGATATTTATGAATCCAAAAAAAAAAAGTGTAGGCAAAGGCAACTTCTCGGTGAGTTATAGCTTTGAAATATAGAGCTGTACTCAGCATCGGATAACAGTTTAATATAAATTACATATACTTTTCAAAAAAAAAATTCTGATCATTCAAAATATTTCGAAATTCATTGCTGTCGATCCTCAAATAAGTTATCGGATGATAAACTAAATCAATTATTATTCGCTTTTCTACGAGTAATAGGCTTGGGATCCGATAACAATGCAATAAAGCTATCGATAGTGTGCAAGAAACAAAAATTATCAATAAAACCATCAATTGTTTTCCATCTCTAGCGCATCAAATAAATGGAAAAAATAATTTGATTGGTATGACAACCCACAGTAGTAGGTACAAATTTGTTCTTTTAATTTATTTGTAATTCCAAAGAAGTTTGTCTCTCAGCTTTTAATGACCCTGTTGATATATTTGGAGTGCATGTTTATATGTATGTATGTATATACAGGTATCTCCTGTTTGCACATCTTTTCTTTGGTAATTGAAATTATTGTGAATTTTCTCAAAATTAAAAGAAAAGTCAAAGACGCAATCAATTGGTTGATGATGATGATAACGATGGTGATAGAGAAAGAAGTACGTGTGGGTTATGCATTTGATTTTAGAATTTTTCGGTACGCCCACTCTATCAAGAAATGTTCTAATGAAGTGGCATTCACTGTGTGATGCTTACAAATGATGCCTTTTTGCTTTCTTTGCGACAACCCATATTTCGAAATTTCAGGCACGTAAAGGACAAATGACAATTTGCTCAAGAATTTTCAACAAATAGTCGATTTTGTTTTTGTGGGGAGGATTTTTTAAGAAGATACTTTTGTTGTGACTGACTGAGTATTTGTTTGGATGGACATACATATATTCGGGTGAACTGAATGCTCGTCTTTGTCTCCATTAGGCTCACTTAGTTGTCACCTTCATCAAACTGAGCGATCTCAATCAATACAAGAGCTATACTACCTTAATCAATCTCTGAGAATATGTTTTCGTAAAAACAATTTATTTATAAAATGAAAAGTTCTAAAATGTAAAATAAAATAAAAAAATTAAATAAATAAAATAAAATAAAGTAAAATAAAATAAAATAAAATAAAATAAAATAAAATAAAATAAAATGAAATAAAATGAAATGAAATGAAATAAAACAAAATAAAATAAAATAAAATAAAATAAAATAAAATAAAATAAAATAAAATGAAATAAAAAGAAATGAAATAAAACAAAATAAAATAAAATAAAATAAAATAAAATAAAATAAAATAAAATAAAATGAAATAAAATAAAATAAAATAAAATAAAATAAAATAAAATAAAATAAAACAAAATAAAATAAAATAAAATAAAATAAAATAAAATAAAATAAAATAAAATAAAATAAAATAAAATAAAATAAAATAAAATAAAATAAAATAAAATGAAATAAAATAAAATAAAATAAAATAAAATAAAATAAAATAAAATAAAATAAAATAAAATAAAATAAAATAAAATAAAATAAAATAAAATAAAATAAAATAAAATAAAATAATATAAAATAATATAAAATAAAATAAAATAAAATAAAATAAAATAAAATAAAAAACAGTATAAAATAAAATAAAATTAAAAAAATAAAATAAAATAAAATAAAATAAAATAAAATAAAATTAAATTAAATTAAATGAAATGAAATAAAATAAAATAAAATAAAATAAAATAAAATAAAATAAAATAAAATAAAATAAAATAAAATAAAATAAAATAAAATAAAATAAAATAAAATAAAATAAAATAAAATAAAATAAAATAAAATAAAATAAAATAAAATAAAATAAAATAAAATAAAATAAAATAAAATAAAATAAAATAAAATAAAATAAAATAAAATAAAATAAAATAAAATAAAGTAGAATAAAATAAAATAAAATAAAATGGAACGAAATAAAACAAAATAAAACAAAATAAAATAAAATAAAATAAAATAAAATAAAATAAAATAATATAAAATAAAATAAAATAAAATAAAATAAAATAAAATAAAATAAAATAAAATAAAATAAAATAAAATAAAATAAAATAAAATAAAATAAAATAAAATAAAATAAAATAAAATAAAATAAAATAAAATAAAATAAAATAAATAAAATAAAATAAAATAAAATAAAATAAACTAAAGTAAGCCAAGTTTTTTCTGATTTTGACATTTTAAACCGGTTGTTGTTTATAGTGATTCTAAAACGCAGCATCTTGAATTGTCCGTAGTTGCGGTTTTCTTAAACCCAAAATGGCTTAAATTCCAGCGCTCAAATATTTTCAATAACAACTTAATTAAATTTTGCTGCGCTTTGCCATCCTTGCCAGAGTTTGCGGTATGCAAAGCTCTAATTTCCAGCATTCCACAGCAACCACTAATTGTCATACGTACAAATTTCGAATGCCATTTACATTTGCCACTTCTCTCCTCACTTTCACTTCAGACTTTTCATTTGTCATTTCTTTTGTGCAGTCACTTTTCAAACCACTTACATACCTGTTTACCTTTTGCTCTAGATCGTACTCACCCGCAACTTTTGCAAAGCGTCGCCGCAAGTGTCGAGCTGTGTCGAGCTGAAAACGTGGTCTTGTGTCCTACCCACCACTTGCCAAGGAAACATCAAACAACTGTTTTGTGTCGCGAAATACTTTGTTGCATTTAATATAAAACGATTGACATTGCTAGTCAGAGATGGGCACTAGCGGTTTTCATGCTTATTTCGGTAATGGCTGAAGTACAGAGACCTCCAAGTCGCGCTAGTACCAGAAGTTGCAACACTCCCTAAATATTAGGTTCGCTTGATGCTCGTTCGTCGTGCGAATGACTTTATTTTGTGACACAGAGTCATTTAGGCCGCTTCAGCTTGTGCTCTTTGATATACATACATATGAAGTGATAGATCCACTTGAAGAAGGTCTATTCATTTGCTCTTCTCTACACTAAAAGTCGGTGAAGAATCCTTTTCGTGCTTTCGAGTCGGCTCGGCATGCTCTCGCACTATAAAAACTCTTCAAGCACTTGCTCGCTATCTGCCCATGACTGATTAAAACGTTTGCCCAACAAAGCATGGTTAGGTGTTGTTGCGAAGCTATTCACTTCGCAGAGTTTTATCGCTTCGTTGATTTAAGCTAATTATGGCTGCTGCAAGCTGAACAAAAAAAAAAATAACTCATTGGCTTGGGATTATGGATAATGTTGGGAAGTTTTCTTGTTCACTTTGAGTGGTGATTTCTTTTCCTCTTTTTTGGCGCCACAAAGTATGCATTACTTGAACCTGAGTTGAGCTCATTTAAGGTGTCTGCTATTGAGGTAAGCCGCAGGCGACATAAAACAAGATTTAGCTTAAGTTTTTTTTTTTTTTTCGTGGATCGTTGTACGAAACAAAAGCTGAAAAATGCTTTTAAAATTTGAAAAAGTTCGGCTAATTGCTTTTATGCTTTAACCAGATTCGGAGGTGAAGTTGAAGCTTCAAAGGAAAAAATAGTGGTAAAATATAATGAGGAAGATTTTGATTTGAATAGAATTTGTTTGGATTTTAATTTTATTTAAGATTGATCTTCCTGAATTCGAAATATTTTAAACTGCGATTCACAGTTATGAATTGCAAAGAGCTTTCAATATTTAATGAGCTTCGGTTTATAGTTTTCACTTTGTGGAACACTTTGTTTAAACTTCTGGAATCTTTCCTGGCTTAGACCGTCAATATAGTCCAGTGAGCCTACTCTCATGATGATGGCATGCCTAAGTGATGGCTCGTCGTACGTTCGATTGGGCAAAGCATGGACCATAAAGTGCTGGCAGAAAAAGCTCGCGCGTTAACTTCCGATTTTAAGTTTGGTTATTATTTTCCAGCCATAGTTCTTACTGTGCTTAGTTGGTTGCATCCATTCATGGGGAGAAAAGACGTGCTAGGACAAGCAGGGATATACTTATATCAACAGTCCTTTGCAAGATATGAAACCGGCACGCTGTCCCGCTTGGCGTGGTACGAATTTATTGACCACGGAATCAGTGTGCGGGTGGACTTTGGTCGCGTCTTATGACAAGCATTTCGATCTCGTTGACTCCGAAAGTTGAATCGATGCGCATTTTTGTAGCCACTTACGATAGGCCTACATAGCTCCTTTATATTCGTAGCTCTTTCTCGCTAGGTTTAGTCGATCTGTAATGCTTAGCTTCAATCGAAGCACAACATTTCTTAGTCCGGTCTGCATATGCATAATCTTTTTTCTCGCTTCTCTCTCTCTCTCTCTGATTTCTTAGTTATAGAGTTTCGTGATTATTAAACTAGTCGGGTTTTTTGGTTCGAGCCTTAAATTTTTAATTCCTGACCCAAACCTTACAGTTCTTTCATACGTGGCGGGTCAGCAAGAATTGGAAATTAAAAGTGCGTACTTAACCTCAACTCACTTCAGTTTGATTTACTCTCTCTCTATCTCTCTTTCATTCTGCTCTGGTAAGCACCGTTCTTTTTCATCTCTACGTTCCGCGAGTGGTTTTAGGCAGCACGGAGAAGAGAATATGAAACACAATAAAGTCCACATATGCCACATATTTTATATATTAGACCAAAACCATAAATTTAATTAAAAACGTAGTGTCAGTGCAACAGAAAACACGTTAGACAACAGGAAGTAATAAAAATCAAATGAATAAAACGGAACCAAAGGTAGACAAATAATTTTGAGTGTGCCAAGAGGTAAGCTACATACATATTTATGTATGGCGGGACGCATGAAGGGTGTTTTCACACTGGACTGGACTTTTTTGTAGATTACGCACCACTGAATTTTATACGTTAAGGAACCCATTGTAAGAGAAGTGTAGGTCTAACTTTTTAAAGGCATGCTCAGTGACTTCGCTCATTAGTGGTATGATTAGTAAAGTTTCCACATTTCGGAACCTCCAACAATATCTTCTAGACACACAGTACCCAACTATGCTCTTATCTAAAAATGTATGTACATATACGAGTATGTAAAATTTTGGAAGTAAGCATTCATATATTACTTTTTATCAGCATATCTGTTATTTTTTCCCATCACTGATAAGGTTGCCACTATGGTAAATTTTGAAATATTCGGCGATATCTTTTTTAGTGATATTCAGACATTACCAGTGTTGTTCCAATACCAGCTTTTATTCGATACCTGTACTCATATAAATTTTTTAATAAAAAAAAAATCGATTCCTTATAGAATCTACTTGTATTATACTCACAAAAAGAACCGTGAAAACGAATCGTGAAGAAATAACAACTTCAGGTAATGTTAAATGAATGTATGTGTCTATTTCTAAATGACAATCGTTTGGTTGAACGATGACAGCGAATACGTGCAGTGAAGTTTTCAATGAAAATTCGATTTAATTTTTTAAAATTTTCTGAGTGGAGGCCAACAATCCCGCACATTCGCCAATTGGAACACAAAATGTACAAATTCAGGCAAATCTTTCAAATTTAAAAAAAAAAATGAAACGATATTCATGAGCATTCACAAATTGGACGATTCTAAGCTAACATTTTTTGGGGGGAACGCAAACTGGATCAAGTATTTAAACTAGCAAAATAAGGAAGAAGCGATAGCTGATATGTAAAATCGCTAATGAACTCACGTACTTGATTTGTGCAGATGCGAGGTAATCGATTGCATAAAAATAGTCGGTACTTGAGAAGAGTACTCGACTATATAACCGTAGTTACTAGTATAGGTACAACACTATTCATTAACAGCATTTCGTTCGCTTTCGTGTACAATACCGAATACTTCATCGTTAGTGGAGTCGAACCCATAAGCCGAAAACAAACACAATCGAGCACTAAACCAGAACCTGAAACGAACAGAAGATGAAAACCGAAACTAGAAGCGTAACCTGAAGCTCAACCAAAGCCTGAAATCAAAACTCGAATTGAAGCAAAACTTTAAACTGAAGCGATAATCAGCGCTGCGAACAAGACCATGATTGAACTGAAACCCTTAACCTATACTGAGGCCTGAATAATATCTGAAACCAAATCAGGCATACACCGAAAATCCATCTCAAGCTGAACAAGAAATCGACTACGCATGCGATACCATTGAAATAAAGAAGAAATCAGGATAAATTCGAAACCGAAAGAGGAACAGAAAATCATACCAAACTTAGTTCGAATATGAGCAAAAAATCAAAATTTAAATCCAGACGGAAACAAAAACCGAACTCGAAATTAGAACGCAAATCGAACCCGAATACTACCAACAACTAATATTTGAAACATAAAGTTAAACTAAGTTGGCTGACTATGAACTCGAAACCGACATTTAAAGTCGAACCTAAATACAAACAAGAAACCGACACAGAAATAGTACACCGGAGACTACAACCGAAATCGTACCCGAATCCGAGCTCAGACGGAAGATGCTAACACGAAACTGAAAATGTCACTGAACACTCCTAAGTGCAACAAAAACCGAGCTGGTACATAAACGGAAAGGAAATAAGAAGACTAATAAGAAATTGAAATTGAATTTGGAACTGAAGTCGAACCATGAACTGAATACAAATACAAAACAGAAACTGGATACCGGCGACGAATCTAAATTCGAATTCGTTTCTTGAGCCGTACGCAGACCCATAAAACGAACAAAAAAACGAAACTGACGCAAAACCGAATCTCATACCGTAAACGGAAGCAAAACCCGAAACAAATCAATTTCGAATCGGAAATCGTAATAAGAAACAAAACAGAGTAAAGGGCCGATTTAATGATTTGGTACTTTTTTAGGCCCTAGAAAAAAGTAGTGTGGCAACAGTGAGTGCTATTATTGTTGTTATTTGTTCGTCTCTGAAACGTAATGGAAGGAGTTTGTCAGTCAGTCAGTCAGTCAACTACATCTTACGAACGATGAATTTTCACGGCAACGCAATTTTAAGCGAAAAATAAAATGGTCGGAGATGATATATGAGTAGGTACGTTGGTATGTGTGTGTTTAAGGGAAGGGGGTTAAACTTGCGCTTGAACTGAAACAAAAGACAAGGGGAGTTAAGAGCTCAAGGTGGTGTAGCTAGCATCAAAAGCTCCATGCTAGCTTAGTATTTTTGTTTTGGTTGCTGTTGGATGGTATTTCGATTGTAATTTCACGCTTGAATTATGCTTGAGGAGATATGTACATAACGAAAACAACAACAACAACAACAACAACGAGGAAGCAAAACAAAAAAAGCCAAAATAAATGAAAAGTGTGAGCTAAGGTGAACGGCAAGAAACAATAATAAATGAGCAAATTAAAAAAAAAACAAAAAAGTGATGCTAGAAGTTGTTTGGTGGTACGCTAAAAGGCATAGTTGGAAGCAATTCAGCGTGCAACAACAAAAAGCGTGACTATTTTTCTGATCCACCTGACAGTGGCAATGGCAGTGAATGCTATTTTTTTTATAGCAAAGCCACTCTAAGCGCGCTCCCGTACATTTCCCCCCCCCCCCAACCTACAGACTTCGCTACAATTCATCACCATTAGTTCCATTGTTCGTATATTTAGCAAAGTCAAACTGCCGGTGGGCTAAGTGGAATTTTGTAAGGGCTCTAACGGTTATTTGGTTACCCACGAGCTTAGAAAATAGCCGCGCAAAGAATACATTGTTTGTGTGTGTGTACGCTCTGCGTCTCCTCTGCTGTTGTTTCTCTGGCCGAGCATGCACTGCGTGTTGAATGAAGCAGAATAGCAGGTGCTCTCTTTTTATCTCTCTTGTTCGTACTCGCAGCATATAAACAAAAGCGTCGCGCTCACTCTGAAAAAAAAAAAAAAATACAACCAACGGCTGTTGCTCTTTCTTTTTTCCAAAAGCGCACATTCCTCACCAACGGCAAACTCTGGCAAATGAAGTTCTTATTTTTTTGAAACTTTTTTACAGCTCTTCCTTCCTTCTAACCTAAATTTCAAAACAATGTGTATTGTAATAGAGCCTAAACGGCGCGTACCTCAATTTTTTTGTAATTTTACATTTCATTTTTTTTATGAAGGGCCTACTGTGGGACAAAAGTTATTCATTCGGGCTTTACTTCAACAACCTAGCCAGACGAGTAACGCAGGGTTCTAACCTTCTTTACTACCTTCTTAAATAACGCCAGTAGAAATCACCTTTCTTAATGCTCCAATTCGTTTACGCGGACTGACTTCGCCTAGTGGCAAAATGGTTTTTTTGTGGTGCCAGCTTGCAACGTGATATCCCCACGCTGCTTCGGCCCATCACGTCAAATCGTTCACATACGGAAACTTGGGCTCACAGCGCCGTAGCTTCTTAGCTTTGAAGCCATTTTAGAGAATCGACCGCTATGAACTCTAAGAGTGCTTCAATGATGGGTGGGGGGGGGGGGGGCATGTTTTCTCATCATTGCCAAATATCGAGTAAGATGAAGAGGCCGACTTCTATATTCATTAATATGTATAGGTTAAACTTGGGCTCATGATACCACACGACGCTAAAGAAAAATGACAATTCCAGCCTTATAAAATAATAGAGCTTGGAATCGTAACTCCGAATGGTTATGCAGCAGAGTGAAGTCGGTGTTAGCAGAGTAACAGTGACGAGATCTAACCCTGTTACCATGTAATCCTGGGGTGTGAACTTTCTCTTCGACTTGAAGTGATCTGACAGTAATAAGCGCAAAGAAGGGCCTTTTTTAGAACGTTGCGGAGCTAGGCCACATTAACCTTAACATTAACATTAACATTAACATTAACATTAACATTAACATTAACATTAACATTAACATTAACATTAACATTAACATTAACATTAACATTAACATTAACATTAACATTAACATTAACATTAACATTAACATTAACATTAACATTAACATTAACATTAACATTAACATTAACATTAACATTAACATTAACATTAACATTAACATTAACATTAACATTAACATTAACATTAACATTAACATTAACATTAACATTAACATTAACATTAACATTAACATTAACATTAACATTAACATTAACATTAACATTAACATTAACATTAACATTAACATTAACATTAACATTAACATTAACATTAACATTAACATTAACATTAACATTAACATTAACATTAACATTAACATTAACATTAACATTAACATTAACATTAACATTAACATTAACATTAACATTAACATTAACATTAACATTAACATTAACATTAACATTAACATTAACATTAACATTAACATTAACATTAACATTAACATTAACATTAACATTAACATTAACATTAACATTAACATTAACATTAACATTAACATTAACATTAACATTAACATTAACATTAACATTAACATTAACATTAACATTAACATTAACATTAACATTAACAATAACATTAACATTAACATTAACATTAACATTAACATTAACATTAACATTAACATTAACATTAACATTAACATTAACATTAACATTAACATTAACATTAACATTAACATTAACATTAACATTAACATTAACATTAACATTAACATTAACATTAACATTAACATTAACATTAACATTAACATTAACATTAACATTAACATTAACATTAACATTAACATTAACATTAACATTAACATTAACATTAACATTAACATTAACATTAACATTAACATTAACATTAACATTAACATTAACATTAACATTAACATTAACATTAACATAAACATAAACATAAACATTAACATAAACATTAACATTAACATTAACATTAACATTAACATTAACATTAACACCCTATTCAAAAATAGTGTCAGCCTAGAGCTCCAACTAAGCACCACGCTTAATAAAAATTCGAGCTTTGAACTGCCTGGCCAAGTGAGATTTAAAGTCGTTTATAGCACCATATGATGCTAAAGGATCCCACATCTTATCAGCCGACTTTTGTTCAACAAGCCATCGAACAAGCTGCGCTGGTGTAGGTTATGACACAGTTAGGCTGGGTAGAAATTTACTCAGATTTGAGCAAAGTGTAACGAACTAAAGCCGAAAAAACTTCTTTGATACGGTCGTGTTGTGCAATTTAGCCATCGAACGAACTCTGTTGCGGGAGTTTCATATCTGCGTTCGGTGGTTTCATATCCTCTCCTTATGTTTGCGAGAGTTTCCCAGGTCACTTAGACATTTTATCGTATCATCTTAGCTGCGGCTTGGAATGCACACCACTGTACCACCTTCCACACGATTCACATTTTCTATGCGTCAATCCTTTGTGTTCCCGCTTTTTGTTGTTTTTCCTCTATGTATTTCATTGTTTCGCTACTTCATTGCTACCTTCACTTCCTGTTTTTTTCTTTGGTTTTTTGCTTTGCTCGGGCAGTATTTTAGCAGTCAACGTTTGGGTGTAGTGCATCAAATTACAAAATATGCACAACAATGGAACAACAACAAAAAAACGTTAAAACAAAAACAAGAGTAGAGAACTGTTGTGAACTTAAAAATAACAAAACTTCATCACGAACTTGAGTGCTTCCACAGTGCATAATAACATACATACCTCAGTTATTCACATTGCATACTTTTGGGCGTACTAACCCCATTTTAATTTTTTTTTATTTGATTTTTGAAACTTCATGCTACCAGTTTAACCAACATCTAACCTCCTGCTAGTCGTTTCATATAACGGCTGCGTTTATCAAATATTCGTTTTTCTGCTTGTGTGGTGTTGTTGTTGTTGGACGAACAGTATGTGGCATTGGCAGTCATTTGGCATGTATAAACAGTTCGGGGCTAAACTTGCATAGGCAGGTTTGGTTAGCGGTAATAAACAAAAAATTTATGTATGTGTGTGTGTGTAAATATGTATGTGTTACGTTGAATGTATGTATGTGTGTTTTGTCTGTGTGTGCTAGTATGCATGTGTGTAAGTGCATACGCTTCCAATTGTCTGACTGCGTGTGAAGTCTAGCATCCGTTTCATGCTCGGCTGATGGCATCTGACAGCGCGTGCAATGGAATTTATAAATCGAAAAATTACAACGCTTTAAATAGAGACGCAGGCTACTGATGGAGTATTTAATTTTGTAAAGCGCTAAACTTTTTTTTTTGTGGCCTTATACAGGATTTGTAGGTGTCATGGAAGCCATGGAAGCCCTATGAAGGTGAGAAGCGTCCTTTTGCGATGTCTCCCCTGTTTTGTTTTTTGATAATTCGACTGCTCCAAAATTATTGCATACTTTTAGGCGTTATTTTTTATTGTAAATGCAAATTTAGCACATCTAAAACTGGCAACTCACTTGTTACGCGCAAGTTTTCTTTTTGTTTATATATAATAGTCGTCAGTCACCTGATTACAGTTGAAAATAAGAACGAATGCAAAAAGCTTCTCAATTTTGCACTTCCGAAGAAACGATAGATTCTTCTTTCTGTTGCTGCCACAGCGGGTGCAAAGAAGAATATCGTCGTATTCATTAAATTGCTTAGCTTAACCTAGAAAACGTATCGACGAAGTTAAAGTTCCCTCAATTAAAGTAATGTTTAAGCTTTTAATTGACTACTCTGCAAAACGCAGCATACTTTTAGGCGTAGTTTTCTTTAAACATTTATATTTAACATAGTTTCATGAGAAAATTCGCTGTCAATAAATCCTTGCAATGTGTTGTTATATGTAATTACCTTTAACTTGTATTAATTCTGTGCTAATATGTATATTGAATTTCGCTGCATACTTTTAGGTGCAATAGTGCTAGGACTTAAGCTCCTTTACAATTGAAATCCTATTAGTATTTAGTAAAATAAGTACATATTACTTAAGCTGTTAAAGGATGTATTTGAAGCGCCTAAGTATAGATGTTCTTCTAAATGAACACTTTAAAGTGAACCTTAAAGCATGCCGGAAGTAATAGACAAAAGCACGCCATGTTTTGTTGGTAACAACGCCAAATTGTAGCTGGCTGGGGCGCAGCATTTTATATGAAAGCCACAAGTTTTTCAACGTGTATTTCACTCCTGCATAAATTTAATCATGAAGAAAAAACAAAAACAAAAACAAACAAAAGTAGGTCTACGAGCGTGTAAGTGCTTGTTTGTAGCATACCTTGAGGCGTAAAATAAATTAAGCCACAAATTGCAATTTAATTTGACTTGGCATGTTGGCATATTTTAATTTTCAACGAAAACATAAAGTTGTGGCAACAATAAAAGAACACAAGTGGTTGCGTGAATTTTTCGGCGCTAGCAAAAATAATTGCAGAAGTGGTGTGGTAAAAATGTAGTGTGTTTTTAGGCGCGTACATGGAATTTAAGAAAGCGCTATTTACTTATGTGGCTGTGCTGTCAAATGCTTGTGAACCCACATTAACGTTTCTTTAAGCTTTGTCTTTGGCTCGCTTCCCATAAATTACAAAAAAAAAAGCGTTAAATTTGTAGCATATTTTAAGGCGCCACACCACCTTTTCTATGTATTTTTGCCACAACTGAAAATTTATTGCTTACAAATGCTAACCATAATTAAATTTTTCAAAAACAAAAATAGTTTTTTCTCCGAATTTGTTAGAACAAGTTGTGTGTATGAAAACGCCCACAATTATAACGCTACGCTTCTCATGTTAATTCTTTTTTAATTAACTTTTATGTAGAGAGAGATGCAATAACTGGTTAAATATTTTAAGGCATTAAATCGTCTTCACACAGTCGAGTACATATTGTAGATTGAGAGGACGTAGCTGGGGAGGTGGTTGGAGGGAGTGGAAGCAGGGGCGCCTTATTTCGTAGGGCGTAATGCAGTTTATCGGCGGCCTTCATAAAAATATTGATCGCAGACACTTTTTATATAACATCCAGAGCCTCCGTGGAGCACGTGTCTAAGTGGTGCATACTTTTAGGCATTTGCTGTTTTAAATAAAAATTTCAAAAATGCGTCTGTGTCAGTAGAAATTTTTGAATTTGAAGAATCACAGTTTCACCTAGGCGGTCCATCTATGACGATCTAAGAACACAACACGATCAAAGAATATTCTTTCTGAATTTGTGTGGAATAGCCTAAAAGTATGCAGCCTTTCCGACCTCACACCTAAAGGGATACGCAATTTCATCACTATTAAAAACAGAGCCCCGCAATCTCGCGAACCCCATTTGTATCCATTCATGCTCTTTAAGGCTTGTTTTTTGTTATTATGTTACTTGGCTTTAGTATAGGGGCATAGGCCCTACCACTATAAGCGCCCAAATGTATGCTACAACGTATTTGTACCATTTGAGTGCACTTCGTTCATTGTGTTTGTTGTTGCTTACTGCATTGCTCTATTTTTATCTTAGAATTTACGATATTATTTTGTTTTGTTGTTACTCAATATACAAACATTTGCTCACACCGCACTCCCTTCCAGCATTATTGCTTTGTCATTGCACTGCGCTTGTCGCTTCCGGCGCCAACATTTCCGTTTATGCCGTAGACATCATAATACGAGCATTAAACTGTTACTGCATACTCACACACACACACAAAGTTAGACGCATTCGTGTATCAATAGTGCAATGAGAGAACAACACCTCTCAGAGAGAGTACTACTTACTAGGTTAGAACTAAAAAATTTTGAGTGCTATCGAACTGGTCCGAAAAAGCTCAAAGTAGTATGAGTTAATAAATTTTAAAAGTTGAGGCTAATACAGAGCTTCCTTTCTAGATGTACTGCTATATCCCAAAGTGAGAGTTAACGAAAGATGTATTTCATATTCTCCGTATGACAAGGATGCTTACTAGTTCTAACATAGCTTGCAACTAGTTAAATTGCCTGCTGGGTATACGTGTTTAAGCCTTGTTGTTATCTTACATATCAGCGTCGGTGTCAGCGTGCTTAATGTGGTGTGAAAATACTGAACGTTTTTTTTTCTCTTTAGCTCAGCCAAATGTGTTCACCCTGTGGCATTTGTTCGAAGCAAATAAGCGCTAAAAAACATTTTTTTTTTGTTATTTTTAAATGTTTTTTATTTTAGTGTGAGAAATTTAAATTTGCATGAAAGATGATAAAATTTTATGAAAATAATTTAACGCGCTTTAATTTGTCCTAATATCCGTTTAAGTTAATAAAAATGGGTTCCGCTGAATGAACAGCATCCGGATCATTTACCTTGTTAATGACAGTAGGTGGGTAGGTTATGTGAGTTTACAGCATGAGTAAGATAATTGCTTTTTCATGGAACAGACCAGACCACTATGCTGCTCTGGGAGGTCCCTAACGCACTGGCCAAACTAATCTTCGCAGATAACTAATTTAAGAAAAGGGTCTTAGACTATCACTTACAGGCGGTCGTTGAGATATTTGTGAAATAAAAAGAGCGTGGATGGCTCCCAGAGAATTTCCCCCCAAGTGATGGCCCCCTCTGAGGGTTTAGGTCGAAAATAATCAGCTGTTTAACTCTGATATATTGTTGTCCATTTTCATTTTTGTCCAAATTCACCCCCTCCTTACTTTTTTCTCACTACTACAATATTCCATTAACTTGAGTACTAGCTTTAAGCTTTAAGTACTTTTGTCCTTTTAACCTCAAAAAGAGCTAAGTTGTACTAATCACATTAATTTAATTGCATTTTAAAATGTCCACATGCAATTTCCTTAAACTTCATCAATGACAAGCTTAACTTTGTTTTACTTTCCCTATGCCCTCTTGTTCTCATATGCACCAACCACAGTTCTAGCGTGAAACCTTTTACTTCCTCAGACTGGCCACAATTAGTTGCTTGCTGGTTGTTTGTAGTTGTTTTGAGTTTGTGTGGCTATACAAAATGAAGAGAGTGGCGTAGTTTAGGAAATGACATCGATTAATAGTTGAGCATAGGCATTGGGGTGGGTGGGTTGTATGGGAGACATTTTTTTTAATTTCCTTGTTTTTGGATTCTCATCGAATTCTGTAATGTGATTCTGTCTTAACAGCTTTAGATCGAAATTAGTTAGTTAAAAATTGGTAGCAAGATTACCAAAGTTTCTACTGAAAGTAGAAGAAAAAATGAAACCCTGACTTAATATAAGTTACGAGGCTCACCCTACTAACACCATCTCAATACATGCATACGTAGAGATCTTAATAATCTTTTCGACTCTTTCACTCTTTTCGACTCTTTAACTCTTCCACCTTTGTAAAACGACAGATGTTATTATGAGATACAAAGTAATGGTAGTAGCAAATACTAAAGACGAATTGAGACATTCAGAATAGATTGCGTGTATGAGTTGAATGATGAACTTCAATTTGCATAGGGTCAGTTGGAAAATCGTTAATGGACAAGAATGAGAAATTAAGCTATTGAATCTGAGCGCGGTAGAACAGGACTTGAGGATCGAGTAACGAATGTGAGCGAGAGTTATTAACCGAAAATGTTTGTCATGTTTCAGAAGGTCGTGTGTTTCATATGCTTAGCATGTGGTTAAGTTATGCCACTTTAACATATTTTAGAATGCTTGGTATGTTATTTTATTTTAAGTTATGTTATTTTATTTTAAGTTATGTTATGTTATGTTATGTTATGTTATGTTATGTTATGTTATGTTATGTTATGTTATGTTATGTTATGCTTTGTTATGTTATGTTATGTTATGTTATGTTATGTTATGCTATGTTATGTTATGTTATGTTATGTTTTGTTATGTTATGTTATGTTATGTTATGTTATGTTATGCCAAATAAAGTTAGCTTAAGAAATCTCATGTCTTAATATGTTACATAATGTTAGGCTATGATATGTGATATGTTGTGCTATGTTAACTAATGTTATGTTATGTTGTTATAGTTTAGTTTTAGCTTTGCTCAATTGTGATACTTTATTCTTTTATATTGTGCTATCAAATGCTATGTTATGTTGTTAGAACGTGCCACTTTATGCTACCTGATTTTGTAAAATGTTGTTATGATAATTTTAAGGTTATGCTCTACAATTATAAATTACTATATTATGAATATTCATATATTCATTTATGCTATGTTAAGTCATCAAATGCCATGTAATGAATGCTATGTAATATGTGGTTATGTTATGTCTGAATATGTTGCTTTAACTAAATTCTCCGATGTTGAATTTTTTATGTCGTACAACAAATCGTATGTTATGTTGCCTTATGCTCTCCTTTGCTTCATGAAGCATACCAACAAATTCTATTTGACATTTCCAAATGGCCTTTATCAAAGAGCACTTGTCTCTCATTTGCTTTTAGTGCTTCTCGCTCAATCGCTTTAGATGTCATAGCGCCATCGTGCATAATAGTTGCATGTCATACCTGCTGTAATCGCATTAAATGCACTAAAAACAACAACAACATAGCAGCGTTGCATAAACCATTTTGAAACATTTGCTATTACCAAAAGTCATGTCGGCACTTTGTTCTTCTATTTGTTGCTTGCACGCAAAACTTATCCTTTGCCAAAAGAGCCACCAAAACAAAGCAAATAAAAGCAACAACAATACTGGCATTCAAACTAAAACCCTTTTGAATAGCTAACAAAGTTAACAACAACAACAGCGTTGACATCTTTACACATAATTGCATTAGTTGTTGTTGAACAAGTTCTTGGCACATCGAACAAAGAAGGGGTGAGTACTTTGGCATCGCCATTTTCTAAAGTTGTGTTAACATAGTAATGGACACATAGGAATGAGCTTGTGAATGGTTATATTTAGGGATCTACCTAAACGTATGCGACGGTTGAATAGCAAGCATTTTGTAACAATAAACGCCAACGATACTGTTAACAGGATTAGGTCTCATTAGGTATTTCAGAGGACCACAAGTACTTGTTCATTTGATTTGAAGTGGGTGAGAAGTCTAGAAGCTTGCTGATCTATGGAAGAGTCCTTAGCAACGGTCAGCTACAAGCACTGGGTAAGTGATATGTGGCTTCTGAATCTCTTTGGAGCCCATATTTATAACCTAAGTTCTAGGAAAACGTTTGGTTCTTTCTAGAATTTTAGACATTCTGTGCTCATAAGTGGTTCGTTATTGGGCATCGAAACACTCTACAGTTCAAGTTAGGCTTCAGGGTTGGACGTGTTTTAGTACAGCAGGACTTCCATTTCTTAGGTCTGGGTCTGATGTCTGGGGTGTTGATCTCTAATTTCAGCGGCGCAGTCTGTGATCCCTTGGCTTTTGTTCCTGTCCTTCAATTTATTGTACTTGGTGTGGTAACTGGTCTCGTTTCTTCATTTTTGAAATCTGATCTTTGTTCTTTGATCTCTGCTTCTTCGTAAATTCGTTGATCCCTTATCTCTCGTGATTTTTTCTTTACTTCTCTGCTCGCTACTGCCTGTTTACTGTTGTTTTCTCTCATTTTTTGTTATTATATTCTTCTTTTCTTTTCCTTACTTTTCTTTGAGATATCCAGCCGCCAGTGTCTGTTCTCCGATCTATGTACGAGTATGTTGTTAATTATTGTTTGTTCTTTTATCTGTGATCTTCATTCCTTGGTTTTAATCTTTGGTACTTACGATCTTCTTTGACCTGCAATTCTTGGTGTTTATTCTCTGTGTTCACTATACGTCTGATTCCGTTTTTTTTCCTGATTTCTAGTCTGTTTATTTCTTTGACATCTGCTTCTTATAGTGTTCCTTGCTCCCGGATATCTATCCGATTGTTATTATCAATATGTTTTCTGTTTCTAGCCTCAGTTTTACTTTCTTTTCCCTGGTTTGATAGAAAAAGTACATATACCATATGCTTCAAAAATTAGGGTACACAAACCAGAGTTATCTGAGTGAAGACCACACCAGCGCAAAAACCAAAGCCTACAGTTCAAAGATGAAAGAATATAGAAAAAATATCTCAAATACCTCATTTCTATTCCTGGGTAGTTTTTTAATCTTTTATATTTAAGTTGCGTTATCCGGTTTTCATTCTTAATTCTTTTATCTATAGTTCTTGTTCACTGTTTTCTGAAGCTGATTCCTTCTTCTACCTTCTCTGGCCTCTGTTGTATGTTCTTTTTTCTGACTTTGGTTTTCGTTTTAGTTTGTCGTTCTATGTTGTCTGTTGTCTGTTTTCTGTTCGTTTCTCTGACTTTGGTCATATATTCATATATTAATATTAATCTCTATTTCCCTTATTCTCAATTCCTTGATCAATCATGTTAAATCTCTGGTTGTAATTCTGTGTTTTCTGAACTTGATTCCTGGTTGCATGTTCTCTGGTCTCTGTTCTTTTCTCATTTTAGTTCCTTGTTCTATGTTATCTCGTGGCTCTTGGGTTTTTTTTTCACTTCCTTACCCTAATTGTGTTTTTGGTGCTTACCCTCTATTCTTTCATATAATACTTTGGATTTCTTGTCCTTATTCTAAATTTATTAATCCCTCATTTCTGAACTTTGGCTATAATTCTCCGTCTTCTGAACTCAAGTCCTCATTCTCTCTGTGCTGGTTTCAGCTTTACGTTCTTTTTTTTTCTTTTTTTTGCCATGTTCTCCTTTGTCTGCTCTCTGTTCTCCGTTTTTTGAGTATTAATCTTTATTTCCCTCGTTCTCTGGTCTATATTTTCGTTATTTTATCTAGCTTATTTCCAATGTTGATGTTCGGCTACCTTCCATTTTGTGTTTTAGTTCCGTTCCCAGTTTTTTAAAAACAACAAAGTCCTATTTAGCTCACACCACCCCTTCGTCCATTCAAACACTAACTAACTTTAGTTCGATCTCACACAGCTTTCTACTTCATTTCGACTTTTGCTTTGTTTCTTCTAAACCAAAGCCACCCCACTTATACGTACACAAGCAATTTATGCTCGTTTTATGGTTCAATTTCCTGTTTTGTGTGTTTCCGTTAGACTGCATTGACATTTGATACGCCCTAATCAAGCTGAAAAGGCTACCACCACACAAAGCCAACACGTAAACATCGACTGCCCAATGCTTGTAGGGCACAATGGAAATACGTTTCGTTCACTTGAATAGCAGCGCAGTTGCTGGTGCTAACTAGTGGCGGGGTGCGCTGACTACACAAATCGAAAGTCGTACCGAAATTCGCTTTCTATGTGCTCATTTTCGTGCAACAAACAAAAGAAAAACCAACCAAAGTAATTTGAGAGTAAGGAAAGTCCGAACAAAAGATGAAATGAGAAGTAAAATTTAGTTGTCGAAAGTCAGTTGAAGCTTTGGATGTGCAACATGTGGTTCACTTTAATACGTAGACAATGAGGCATTCTGCTTGTCAACAGCGTGTAGGCGCGAGGTGTTTACTTGAGACAGCGGAAGACAGTTTCAAATGCAATCAGGACACGTTCACTTTTGTACATAAAAAAGCCTCTAATGGCAGGACCTATTTCTTGTTTCATCCCCTGTCGAAGCTTTTAGTGGTACATGGCAAACTCTAAGCGTTTATATGTATGTGTGTGTGTGTTTGTGTGCCCCAACATAGACCGCATTTCGATCAGGTGCTGACATGCTCATTGGGGGGGAAATGCAATAGTTTCTGTCACTTTGTGGCGTGTGGGGTTCGTCGTATCTTTTATGTTCGTCTTATTTTCCTATTATCGTTTGGGCGGAAACTTAAATTATTCCACTTTTATTGTTGTTAAGTAAAAATTTATGTTGCTCCATAGGTGTGAGTAGTCCCATTGTGTTTAAGTTTATTTATCTGAAAGTAATGGAAGCCGTTGGTAGAACTCTCAGTCAGTTTGCTAAATGGGTGTTGTTTACATTAGTGTAAATAGAACAAAGAATGAGAATGAAATTTGTATAAAATTGGACGGAATGTATTTCTGGTGGACGCATTGAAGACCACTTAGGACGAGATAATATAATTTGGCGGTATCGGACTTTAATTCAACAGCTCGTAGTGACATCTTTTGTGACCGGAAAACAGAATAAGAAAGCTTCTCGAGCTCCTCAGTTCTACACGCTTAATACCTTGCCGAAGAAAATGTTGACTACTTGTGTGCTCTGAGCGCCTGAGGACCTGGGATCAAACCGCTTAGATTTAGTGGATATTGTTTAGGTAGGTAGTGGACTATCGGAACAGGAATTGTTAAAACTTTGTTATCGCTTCTTCCTTCACCTTTTTTATCCACTTCAAATTTATAGATATTTCCGTTGTCTATCATAAGTACCGTAAAGAATTCGCAATCCAATTCTAAACTAAACTTGCATCTGCTCAATAGTTTGTTATTTGTTGTTATCATTTCATTCAAAGAGCAAATGTATTTTAGACTTTTTTCCGAGCTATTTCAACTCTGAAGTGTTTCGTAGTTCAAATTGAATTTTCATTTTTAAAGTTTTTCACGTACGACACAAGTGTATTTGATTTTCGCGCCATATATTCTTGGAAGGATGCTGCTCGATGCCAAATACAATCGTTGTGTTGGAACTCGATGTTGCGAACCACTTCACGGAACAATGCGTATATCCAGGGCTCCAAAATAAGAGCTAATCGAGAGAGCATAATGAGTGGTCACAAAAATAATTTGTTTGTTTTTTTTTCTAAAATTTAGGTTCTTATTAGGACAAGCAGGTAAACTGAAAGTTATCTATCACTGTTGTTGTAATAGAAATATTGACTTGAAAGGCTCACAATATACACCCACACTCCCTTACGTAAGGCGTCAAAATGTTTTAATTACATGAGAGTTTTCCGGGAGCACTTCTCACTGCACTTCTTTCTCTCTTACGCCTGAAGCAGTATTGGGTCAAGGAAGCATGCAGACAAATTAAAAAGTTGTTGCCAAACATTTTTCTTTCAAGCAATTGTTTTATGTGAAAAATATTCAATGATGTTATTGCTGTAGAAATGTCTTAACAGACAGCGGGTGGCGGGAAGAAATCAGCCAGCAAGTGGACAGTTAAAAGAGGAAGTTGAGATACAAGAAATAGAACTTTGTAAAATTCCGGCTATCGTCATTTTCCGGAATTGAAATTGTGCAGGAATGCAAGCGGCAACTTTGGCGACTAGCTTTGGCGCTCAGTGGCTGTTGTTATTCTCTTGTGAACATTCGTACAATGGAACGGGTTGACATTTATGATTGTAGAAATATTAGCTTTAAAAAAAAAAGTAATTAATTAAATAAAATAAAATAAAATAAAATAAAATAAAATAAAATAAAATAAAATAAAATAAAATAAAATAAAATAAAATAAAATAAAATAAAATAAAATAAAATAAAATAAAATAAAATAAAATAAAATAAAATAAAATAAAATAAAATAAAATAAAATAAAATAAAATAAAATAAAATAAAATAAAATAAAATAAAAGAAAATAAAACAAAACAAAATAGAATAAAGTAAAATAAAATAAAATTAAATTAAATTAAGTTAAATTAAAATAAATTAAACTTAAATATAATAAAATAAAATAAAATAGAATAAATCAAAAATAAAATAAAATAAAATAAAATAAAATAAAATAAAATAAAATAAAATAAAATAAAATAAAATAAAATAAAATAAAATAAAATAATATAAAATAAAATAAAATAAAATAAAATAAAATAAAATAAAATAAAATAAAATAAAATAAAATAAAATAAAATAAAATAAAATAAAATAAAATAAAATAAAATAAAATAAAATAAAATAAAATAAAATAAAATAAAATAAAATAAAATAAAATAAAATAAAATAAAATAAAATAAAATAAAATAAAATAAAATAAAATAAAATAATATAAAATAAAGTAAAATAAAATAAAATAAAATCAAATGAAATAAAATAAAATAAAATAAAATAAAATAAAATAAAACAAAATAACATAAAATAAAATAAAATAAAATAAAATAAAATAAAATAAAATAAAATAAAATAAAATAAAATAAAATAAAATAAAATAAAATGGAATAAAATAAAATAAAATAAAATAAAATAAAATAAAATAAAATAAAATAAACGGAAATGAAATAAAATAAAATAAAATAAAAAAGCGCCAATGGTTTACCTACTGCATCCGAATGCATTCTAAACTTTAAACAAGTCAGTTAAGCACTCCATCTACGCTTACACTGACCTAACTTTAAATCACGTTCCACTTCAAAAACGTAAATTCCTAGAATATTGTTGTTATATTTTATTTATAAATTTTTTTTTTTTCTTTCTACTTGCTTTGAATTTCTGTTCTACACTCAACATTCCAATTTGTATTCATATTCCTGTATTGACAATTTGCATTTTACACCATCCATTATAATGTTCGCTTGCAGTCCGTCGCTGCGTTGTTGGGTTAAGTTAGAATACAAAATATTTGTTGTTGTTTGCTGTTACATAGATATGTATGTACTGAGTAGATTTTATTTCACCAATTTGTATAACATGAAAATATTTTGTAACTTTTTTATTACAACTCAAAATTTTGTATTCTCGCCCTGCAGCTGCAGCGTGTCGAGCTTGAGCTTGAGGTAATGCAATGAATAAATTCTATTTCGGCAGCAAGTCCTTAGGGCTTATATTTGTATGCGTATGCAAATATGAAAATATTGTAAATCAAATATTTTATACAAAACGAAATTTATACGAAACCTTAAGTGTCCAAGTAGAAGAAGTAACTCTACCTACGGTCAACCGCCGCAAAATATTGGATGTGACGTGTGACAACGGCCTGACCTTAGCTAATCATGCAATAGCCTCCAAAATACAAAGTCGAATGAAGATTCTCAAGTCACTCGGGGGAAAGATAAAAAACTTTGTGTCCTACATTTAAAGCTATCGGCCGTCCAGTTGTTGATTGCGCTTAGCCGATTTGGTCGCCCAATCTAGCTGGGAACAAATGGAGAAAGCTGTAAGTCTAACAAAACACAGCAGAACTGACACGGAAATGTCTTCTGATGACATATGAATGTTACCGCCAGCAAGAGACTTCAGTTTTCACTGAAACAAAAGCATCTTCATAAGCAATGTGATGAGCTCCGGTACCATATTAACTAGTCGTTGAATCAATATAAATATTACGACCGCCATACCGGGCTCTAAACTACCTCCACAATGAGTCGGTATACGGATCCCTCTGATCGAGGCTTAAGAGCCCCGTAATTGATATCCAATCAGCTAAATTAGTTGAAGAGGAGCGCGTCTTACCGAGAAAGACTAGAGTGATGCTGGCCCAACTTCGTTCTAGATATTGTAATAGATTAAACTCTTAGTTATGCAGACTCAACCCTGCCAAACCAAATATTTTCTCCGCCAGTGCTTTGTGTTCTCATGACACTAGAGATCTCTTTATCTTCGCAATTTGACCTACTCTTATCACACGAATATCACTCTGGTCCAACTCTGCTGAAACCGCGGGTATCCTTGAATTTCCGTGAGAAGGGATTGATGACGATTCTCAGTCATGTTGTTGTTGTTGTTAGCAGTGCTTCGCCCTGCCCAAAGGGCCAGAACACTCCTAGTTGTCATCGGGCTCTTCTAACGGAAGTCCAAGGAAACGCGCTGTTTCAACAGGGTTGGACCAAAGTGATAAGGGAGTTAGAAGAGTATGTTCCGAAGAACACGAAAAGAGATGTTGCGTGTCGTGGGGGGCCATACCGCATGCAGGGCATGTGTTTGGTATGGTAGGGTTCAGTCTGGACAAATAGGAGTTCAGCCTATTGCAATATCCAGACCGAAGTTGAGCCAGCATGACTCTAGTCTCCCTCGGAAGGACACGTTCTTCCTCAGCAAGAACGGGTGGTTGGGCACCAATAACGGGGTTCACAGGCCGGGATCTGAGGGATCTGTCCACGGACTCAGTGTGGAGGTCCTTTAGGGCCCGCCTATGGTCCCGCAGATCAAACGGCAACGAGATGTGATGCCGGATCTCATCATAATGCTTCCGGAGATGCTTCCTTATGTCTCTAGGGGGCGGAGTTTCATCCAATAGCTGTCGATTTGGATGACTGGGACGGTGGCAGTTCAGAAGGAACTGCCTGCTTAAAAGTTCCGCATGCTCGCGAACGTTGAGCATTTGAGCCTCCTGGTGGAGATGAGACTCAGGAGACATAAGCAAACAACCCGTCGCAGTTCTGATGGCGGTGTTTTGGCAGACCTGCAATTTCCTCCAGTTGGTGTCGTGAAGGTTAGGCGACCATATGGGCACAGCATAATCAATAACCGGTCGGCCAATAGCCTTATAGGTGACCAGCAACGTTTCTTTGTCTTTGCCCCAAGTACTGCCGGCCAGTGACTTGAGGATCTTGTTGCGGCTTTGTACCTTTGAAGCTATTGCGGTGGCATGATTAGCGAAGGTGAGGCTATTGTCGAATGTAACCCCTAGAATTTTGGGGTGGTTGACAGTAGGTAGTGGAACACCATCTACGTGGACATTCAACTCCTGACCCATCTGCGCAGTCCACGTGGTGAACAACGTCGCCGTAGATTTAGTCGGGGAAAGAGTCAGGTTCCGCTCTGTGAAGGAGTGTGGCGTGGTTGACCGTGTCGAAGGCTTTCGACAGGTCAAGTGCCACGAGAACCGTCCTGTGGTTTGGTTGGTGTTGGTTCAAACCGAAGTTAATCTGCGTCGTGATGGCGTTCAAAGCTGATGTTGTGCTATGGTTTTTACGGAAGCCATGTTGATGATTGGCCAGCTGCAGGTTTGCAGTATAATATGGGAGCAGAATAGCCTCTAACAACTTCACTACCGGCGAAAGGAGAGATATCGGACGATAAGAGTCTCCTTGATTTGCCGGCTTCCCAGGTTTTAGGAGGGGGACCACAGTCGCATGTTTCCAGATATCTGGTATAACGAAGGTGGACAGTGAGAGGTTGAATAGAGCCGCCAAGTACTTGTGCCCCTCGTGGCCTAGGTGTTTCAGCATCTTCATGGCAATTCCGTCGGGTCCGAGTGATCTTGAAGGTTTGGCCTTCTTTATAGCTTCCTTGACCTCTGCAGCGGAGACGACAATGGGCGCGGCTGTGTGTTTGTGCTTGTGCGCGCGTCGGATGGCTTTTCTCTTAGCCCTATCCGCAGGAGAATGCAGTATAAATTGCCGGCAGAATGCGCTCGCGCATTTCCTGGGGTCCGACTTGACGTTATCGCCGAAAGCAATGGCGACCTTGTCATTGTATTTGGTCGGGTTGGATAGGGCCTTGACTGTCGACCATAATTTGCCGGAGAGGTTGCATGACTCTAGGTGTTCCTTCCACTTCTTCAATTTATGATCATTGACAGTCCGACGGATTTCTGCGTTGAGATCCTTTATTCTTGGATCTGCGGGGTTCAAGAGTCTCACTTGGTCACGTTCTCTTGCCATTGCCGCTGCTTCCGCAGGGAAATTCGGCCGAATTTCCGGGATTCTGCCAGCAGGGATGAAGCGGCCAGAGGCTGAAACGATGACTTTGCGAAACTCTTTCTCACCTTTGCATACGTCCGTCGGTGTGGGTAGGTCAGCGAAGGAGTGCTCTGTAAAGTCCGTGAAGCGGTCCCAGTCTGCTTTACTAAAGTTGATGTACGTTCGTTTTTCTGTCATTATGAAGTCGGACGGTCGTTCGATGTCTAGTAGGATGGGTAGGTGGTCAGATGCCAGTGTAAGCATAGGTTGCCAGTTAACGTGGTTGATAAGGCCCGCACTTGAAATGGAGATGTCTGGCGAACTGTGGCAGTTACCTGCCACCCTAGTGGGGGCATCTCCATTCAATGTACAGAATGCCGAATTATCTATTTGCTCTGCGAGTGCGTGCCCTCTGCTATCTGCTGGCAAGTTGGAGTGCCAGAGATCGTGATGTGCGTTGAAATCACCTAAGATGAGGCAGTTATCGCCCCTTAGCAACGCACTAATATCAGGGCGATAATCACGGGGACAGCACGTAACTGGGGGAATGTATATATTTAACACTCGCAGGTCGACGTCGCCTGTCCGGACTGCTATGCCCTGGCATTCAAGGGTAGAGTCCCTGGGGTCAACGTCAGGGGCAAACAGATTATATTGTATGACCGCTGGGACGGTCTTTCCTATGTACATTGTACCCATCACGAGTACGTAAGTCCGAGTTAGCATTCAGTTTGGTCTCCTGAATGGCGGCCAGTTTAATGTTGTTCGACTTCATAAAGTCTGTTATCTCCGCGATCTTACCAGCTAACCCGTTGCAGTTCAGCTGTAGGATTTTGAAGTGTGTCGGGAGGGAGGGTGGAGGCATGCTGGGGGTAAGGGACGGATGCGGTTGCCTAGGTGGAGGTGGGCATAGTCCCAAGCTGTGACGCAGTCTAGGGTTCAGCGCGTCTTGGCCGATGTTGTGTGGCGTGGAGGGCGGCTGAGTACTGCAGCAAGGGGCAATAAATACATCCGTCCAAAGGTTCCTGTTTAAGAGCCCAGAGCACATATGGATGTGGCACAGGCCAAGGCAGTTATTGCACTTAACCGATGCCGCAGGCGTATATAGTCTTTGCCGACAAACAGTGCACGTGGTGAAAGGTACGAGGAGGTTATGTTCCTGACCCACGTGCATGCTGGAAGTAGGGGGGGACGAGAGTGGGGACTGAGGTGAGGCGGGAGCAGCAAGGCTGCAGGTCGTGAAGACCGGGCCACTGTCGTGGCCATTTGATGATGGTAGGTGCGGTGTGTGTGCGCCGGAGCGACGAGAACCGCGGGACGCGCGTGTGCGCGAACAACATGGTGCCTCAAAAGTACTGAAAAATGTACGGGTTCTGGGGATGGCAGGGTTAAGCCCTGAACATCCAGATCTATGCAACCATCTCTTGCATTTACTGCATTGAACGGAATGTGAACGTTTAACATATATTTTCTTCCAGCAGACGCAGCAGATCCAGTCTCTCGGTCCGGGGTTGGATTCGATACCAGCCCGTAGCAAGAGACATTGGAGCAACCCTGCTGCAAGGGATTGCTCCGAGGATGACAATTTAGGAGTGGGATTGGACAAATTGGACAGGGTTACACTGAAATAACAGCCCTTGGCCGGGTCATTCCGGTACGTAGAACCGGCTGTTGTGGGAGAGTCATCGTTCCTTTTAGGTAGAGCTAAGCACTATTAGCAACAACAACAACAAGTACCCCTATATATATGTAGTTCTTGACATCCTCGCCTCAAATGGTAGCTAAGAAAACTACCTAATCTGTCTCCTCAAGGGATCAGCATTCAAATTTAAATTAAAGAACCATTTCGAATAACTCTTCATCAAAGAAAATTAGTACTTCTTGTCTAATCCTAAATTGGGTGCTACAAGCATCCCATAAAAGGGCATCCCTACTTATCTTCCCACACTCCATCGGATTATGTTTGCTAATCTTTACAATATTGTGTTGATGACATTATTAACTCATTTCACATGACCAACTCCGCATACGAGCTCACATAGACTGTAGCGCACGTCAGCAGCTAAAGCGGTGGTACGCCAGTAAACCCAAAGCGGCTAAAGTAACGGTTGAATGGCTAAAATTAGTTAATGACATTATTACTTTGTTTAAAAGCACAGCACACGCCTATCTACAGATCATCCCGAGCCACTTCATTTATTCATTCATCCATGTGCCACAACAGCAGACAGCGACGCATCCTTTTGCAGCCACAGAACATCTTTGTTGTTTGTTTGTGGTGAAATGAATGTTTTTGTTTATTTTACTTAGTATTTTGTATTTGTCAGCTTTCAATTGCCCAGCTAACCACTGTCGCACAGCAGCTAACAGATGTCAGGAATGGATGAGAGCAAACGCACACACGGCCATACAGGGTGCCAGATAAGTGAGGAGAGTTGAAATTTTATTTTCTTCGCTTTGGATCTAAATAAGAACAAAAGATATAGCTTTCATAAAACATAAAGTTGCAGGACTTACCTTTATTCTTACTCCAAAATCACCATACAGTAACTAATTCAAAGGTTGCCCTACCTTGAAGAAAATACTTATGCTTAACCCTGTATTGCCATTTGTGCGTGCACGCTTATCACAGTTGGATATAATTGGGATGATTTTAAATTGGTTGTCAGTTGCTACCCACCACACAAAAAGCAACAAATGAGTTGTTGGCTTTGTATTTTTAAAGTAGAAAAAAGCAAATTTGTAATAGAAAATTAAGCTCATCAAGGCCCTTCCCCTTGCTTGCTGTCAGCGTCATCTACAGCACCATCAGTGTGAGTAAATCAGCCTCATCATTCCATGCTGAATCCCTAAAAATTAAGTCTTCTATTCATTGATGCAGCTAAGCAGGGATGGCTATCGAAAAGCTAGCTATTCGTGGATGCCTGAAATGTGACTGCTGTGCTGTGGTGTGGTTTACTTGCCTCCTAACTAACGGTACAATATTTATCTGTTTATCCTCTAATAACAAAAACAGCAATAATAACTACAAAAGGGACATTGTGCTATCTGAGGTCACGTGTCAAGCGACAGCCAACGGACTCAACGCGTCTTTATTTGTTGTTTTTGTTTACTTTATTTTGTTTTAATATTTGTTCTCTCAAAATTTTCCCACTCGCCCTGTAATGAATTTAGTCTGAACTCACTCCCTGTGGGTTTGCCATGATCTGCATACATACGTACATATCTTATTTTATTTTCTGTACCTTCGTAGACATTTTTTGGGAAAACTAGATTAATTAACTCATCACCATCCGTATTAAATAAGTTTTCAAGTTTCAATTAAATCATCACACCCTCTATATTTATCTATATAAACAGCGTATTCATCCTCTCTTGATAATTTTTGGCGCTGATTGTAATCAAGAAAAGATTTCTGTGAAATAAAATAAATAAGAATAAAATGCAAAGGAATGAGAAAGGGTTAAATAAATTAAAATAAAATAAAATAAATTAAAATAAAATAAAATAAAATAAAATAAAATAAAACAAAATAAAATAAAATAAAATAAAATAAAAAAAAATAAAATAAAATAAAACAAAATAAAATAAAATAAAATAAAATAAAATAAAATAAAATAAAATAAAATAAAATAAAATAAAATAAAATAAAATAAAATAAAATAAAATAAAATAAAATAAAATAAAATAAAATAAAATAAAATAAAATAAAATAAAATAAAATAAAATAAAATAAAATAAAATAAAATAAATAAATAAAATAAAATAAAATAAAATAAAATAAAATAAAATATACAAAAGTAAAAGTAAAGTAAAATAAAATAAAATAAAATAAAATAAAATAAAATAAAATAAAATAAAATCAAATAAAATAAAATAAAATAAAATAAAATAAAATGAAATGAAATGAAATGAAATGAAATGAAATGAAATGAAATGAAGTGAAATGAAATGAAATGAAAAGAAATTAAATGAAATGAAATGAAACGAAATGAAATGAAATGAAATAAATTAAAATAAAGTAAAATAAGCTAAAATTAAATTAAAATAAATAAAATAAAATAAAATAAAATAAAATAAAATAAAATAAAATGAAATAAAATAAATTAAAATAAAATAAAATGCATCCATCCCCTCATTTCTCTTCATATACCATTACTTTTTCCTTTTTTCCTAGAAACTCCAGACCACTTTTTCCTCAAACTCTCTTTTTCTGTGCTTTCCTTTCAGAGCTTTGTTCTTCCTGTTGTTTTAATGACAAAAATGATCCCCGAAGATTTTAGAAAGTGTTGTCGAATTGCCTGTCCTTGTTACAATATGAACGCGGTACGCTCCGGTACTGCCTTGCAATACTGCTCAACGAAATTCAAGTTTAGGGTTTGGAAGTGGGTTTCCCTCTCTCACCATTCGAACTTATGGTCAAGAGGTAGTACTTAAGATATACGAGCAGTGTACGGGCCTAGAACATATCCACGCAAAAGCATGCCTGTTCTGAGAGGTAACAAAAATTGTCAAAGCGACTCTCCAATCTCCTGCTCAACTACAACAACCACAAATATTCCATTGCCATTAGACAGTAAGCAAATAAATATTCATTAAAAGGAATACCAACAAACTTCGGCGGTGCATAAAATTTTAAAATTAAAAATATCAAGATTTCCACTTAATTTGAGCCAAGAGTAAATAGTACTATACAAACCAAAAAATGAAATCGAGAAAACCCCTAACCCACACACATTCCCAGACAGGATTTGCATGGCTAGCTGTGTACTTTCACTTCAGAGCTTCAGGGCTTAATGTAAATTGCATGTTTATGCTTTCAGCAAATCAAATAAATTTTTATATAAACAAAGCGCACAGAATTGAGATTACAATTGTATTTGCCTAGCAGTAGAAACGACTAGTCATGCCATCTTAGCTATAACTTCAAGGTCCACACTATCTGCTTCCAATACTTTGCCTAATTTCGAGTCACACGTCAGAGAACTTAGCCAGTCATGAAGATCGTGAAGTTATCCGAGTTATTACGTCCGCATCAACACCACTACAGTTCAATCGGATCATCGACTTGTGATTCAGTCTCTCTCCCAAGATGACAAAACTGCTTGATGGAACGCAGAAGATTTCACTATTGGCACAACATCTTTTATATGGTATAACAATAAGTAGAATTGTTCAGTCTAAGGCTTAAATAAACTATGGATGTGGGCTATGGTTTTCGTTTCGGGTCCCAAACCTTTGAAAGATAGTGAACAGATGCTGCGAAAACGATCTCGTTGAGCCCTTGAAGCAAGTATGTCGGAGTGGTGTCCTTTCTTTTATAACGAAACTAGATATCGGACGGCTTGGCTACCGCATCTTGAAACATTGTTGGAACACTTTCTCCAGAGTTTGTCATTCCACTTCTAATGATATGATTGACCCTAAGAAACAGCGCCGTAAGTCCCGCCTTATCTGGGGCTGGATAAAAAACCTATTAAAGTGGATCTTGTGCTGAATGAGAGCAAAACGACGTATGAAAGATGGCAGTGGGATCGACCAAAAGATTCCACTGGTCCTGCCAAATCGATCAAACAACACTCGGGAAATGTTTTTGCCATTAAAACAACAACAAAATCACTCAATAAGTCTCTCATCTTATCTGTCCTAATATGCACATCGGAAACATGGAAGGTGTCGAGAGAATATAAGATGATCTTTGAAGTATTGACGAGAAACGCTTTTGGGAAGATTTATACTCCTTACCGCGATGCCAACGACGGATATGAAAGGAAATGTAACGAGATCTTAATCGCTTTTCTGCTAGGCTAACTGGATCCTTATGGAGAAGTTACATCTTTTTTGGACTAGTTTGAACATAGTCAGAGAATTCTAGTTATAAACCAGTACTTTTTTCTGACTTACTCGGCATTTCACTGCTGGGTAATACGCACAAACGCCGTGAGTAATTCAAATAAATGGGAAAATGAATTAAAAGCTGCGCGCTTACAACAAATGGCTGCAGGGTATCTACGCAAAGAGTGAAAGAAAAAAGTGAGATGAGGGGCAAAAAAAGGTCAAGCTACATTTAGGACGAGTAAGGATGTTCCATGATAAACAAAAAAAATCGCAACTTACCTTTCAAGCAAAATGTTGTTGTTCAATCGCCAACAAACGAAGTCAATCTCCGAGGATTACACAAGCAGGGAATCCCCATTCAACAAGCAACTACAAAATAATTCCACTAAAGCTGTGAAGTGTTGAAAATATAACAAGCAAGATTTAGCAGAAGCACTGAAACTCTAAAAGCAATGCTTGCCCAGCTTTATGAGTCCCAATAGTCCTAGCCTTCAACGGCTGGTATATCCTTTTGCGCGCTACCTTCCACTTTTCAGCGCTACTCTCTACTCGCTACTCACGCAGCTCATTGTCACTTCAGCTGTTTAACATTTTTTTTTGTTTTTCTGGCTCTTTTTTATTGTTGTTATGTTATCTAATCCGCTTAAGAATATGATACAGAATAAATAAGCCATAACAGCGCGCATGTGCTCGATAAATTGAAAGGGAAGCGGTTTTTAATGAAGAAATAAAATAAATGGGAAAACAAATAAATTCAGTAGGGATTGCATAAGTGGTGGAAGAGGGGGGAGAGCCGCTGGCTTCGTAAGAATTTAACGAGTCGCGCTACGGAATGTTATGTTCATGGAGCGACTGGGACAATTTTTTGTAAGACGTTTGGTCGCTGCTTTACTGGTTAAATAGGCTAGTCACTGAAGTACGAGGTCGTTATAGTTGACTAAGCGCCCGAGCTAAAGACACGGACTCATATGTGACGTTTTTCCATTGCAAGGTCGTATCCTACTACTCACGAAGACCTCCTAATATTTTTCCAAGTCTTGCCGCTGTAGTTCAACCCTTACTACCCAGTATAAGCAACAGTCTAGGGTGCGGGCTATGAGGTTCAAATATGCCCGAGCTAGGTAGGCCAGCAGTAAGGCGAGGCGTAGAGGCGTCTAAAATCCATAAAGGATAATTACGTAAAACTTGATGGCTGATATATGGATATGATACCTCTCACGCTCATTATCAAGAGTTTTCGTCCTTTCCCACAAAGAGATCCCAGAATTCTGGGGACCGAATGGCAGTTCAGTTGCAGTGGGACGGCTGACAGCTAGTACAGTGAGGGCTCTGGGTAGGAACTTCTGGAAACCTCTGCGATAGTTTTTAAAGACACGGTCAGATAATTTAATGCGACCACGAAGCAGTGAAGAGATGTGCTCAGGCTATACTCACAAGGTAGGTATAGTGCCATTGGGCAGAAAATATTGCAGGCCACTTGTGAGATTACTGACTGGTGAGTTGTAACCGACTCTTCTTTGATGGGTAGGATGAGACGACTGTTCCATTTTCTGTGCGTTTACCTTGTCTTCTTCCGATAGATGTGTTTGGAATCCAATGCCTGAGCGTTTTGATGCCCGGATCCTTTGCCGTCTCCACTCTGACTACCTTAGACCCGTTGAATATAGAAAATTCGTTGGAAGACGTACAGACATTACATCTTGGAGTGAAAGAGTAACAAAATAGCTGAAGTTTTGAGTCAACTAGGAGAAAGCAGACCAATTCGCGCGCTTAAATCCGCAGTTAAAACTCAAAAATTCCCGAAAGTAATGACTCGTCAACGAATTAGAATGCTCAAAGATTAAGCAAATCCTCTTCTTTGCTTTGCCATCTAACTCCAGCTCAACGGCTTAGCATTGTTCACACGAAATACACAAACAATAACGCGCTCTCAACAACAAAGCCAGATAATAGCAAACCATTCTTTCCGCTTTTGCGGTTTTAACTGCAAAATGCAACAAAAGGACATGCTGGCAGGAAGTGCAGGACATGCAGTCACACACACACACACACAAACACAACAAACGTCGAAGCGGCGACATGTGAGGTGTAAGCAAAATAATGGAAAATTACAGGAATTAAGTACCTGAAAAGTGCTAAATTGTGCACTCAACTAAATAATAATGGCAAGAAGAAGAAGAAAAAAAGTAAAAAAAAGTAACCCCGAGAAGGGTTAACAATATCCTGCGCAGAGTGAGGGAGTGAGTTTAAGAACAAAAATGCGGAAATGTTGAAGCAATGAAAATGTTGTAAGTGAAACCGCACGCTTCGGTACTCGACGGCGTTTATTATTTTTTTTTTATGGAATTTTTTTTTGGAGAATTTCTTTTAGAAGAAACACAAAACGTATTGGCTTCCTCATAGCAGCTCAGCGCCGCTTGCTTAATTCTTCAACAATGATATTGAATAAGAATAAGAGTTATGGACGCACATGTTCATTACATTTTACGGCTCAGCTCACAGGTATGGACGTTTCTGTGGTGAGTTGATACCCAGTTGTGGAAGTTATTCAAAGGATGGCAAGTTAAACCAGAATCTACGATCTATAGGTTTAAGGAAAATATCCCTATACCAATTTTCACATCAATTCCTTGAACCCTTGTAGAGATATTCAACCTAAAAAGTGAAGTTTGTATGGGAGGTGCCACGCCCCTTTTATCATAAGTTCCTTTTGTTATCTCCTGAGTATGGTATTGATATCGTATATCCCCATACCAATTTTCACATCAATTCCTTGAACCCTTGTAGAGATATTCAACCTAAAAAGTGAAGTTTGTTTGGGAGGTGCCTTTTTCGATAACTCACTTTTTTTTCTGAATTTAGTATACATACATCTAGAATATTTTTAAAACATTTTTAAGAACCTTATATGGATTCTTGTGAAGATCCTGTGAAATTAAATTTGTATGGGAGGTGCCACGCCCTCTTAATATTTTCAACTTTTTTCCATCAAAACCCCAAAAGAAAGTATTCAATTTGGCTCAAGCGTTTTCAAGTTTTAACGTGGTGCAGAAACCACCATTAATTTTATACATATAAAAGCCGCAACTGGGTATATAACTTGCAATATCAAGGCAAGCTTATACTAATCTAGCTTTTTATATTGAAACTTGTCAATGTGTTTGATGGCTTCAGCATTCATCTTGACATTTTTCTACTTCTCTTTTCTCTTTTCCCCTTTCTACATTTTACTACTATTTATTTTTTATTGCGTAATCGTGCGTGTTATTGTTGCTGCAGAAACAAATATACATACCTGCTCCCTAAGCACCATCAAATTCTTCTTTTGTAATTTGAGTGGCAACCATGCATTTTTAATCCTATTATACATATCTATTGTGCTCTCACTTAAACCAATTTTCCAATAATAACAAAAATTCTTTCTTGCTTTCTTTGCCACACTTCCATTACAGCACTAACCTCACTCAGAGCGCTCCTTCTAACTATTTTCATGCATTTAACTCCTTTTTAAATTTACAAAAGAATTCTATCGGAAATGTCAATAGTCTGTCTGTCGGCTGTTACTTTGTTGACAGGCACGCCAAGCATATATTATTTCGCTCTCTCTTTTTGTTTGTTTTGTTGTACTCACGCAATTTACGTTCGCGCTCCCACAGTGATCGTGTTCTAGTTGGCAACGCATAATCTATGGCCTGCTTCTCAAATTACAAATTTATTGTTTACGTTTACTTAGAATTTTATTCGAAGCTAGAAAAATGCTTTTATTTATTTTTACTTGAATGGTTTCTAATACAAAAGCCTGCCGCAATGAAATCGATACACCAGCCAATAGGCTGTCATCCCTCATTTCAATATTGCGCCGTAAAAAGAAACACTCCGAAAAAAGAAACCCACCCTTGGGTCAAGCTACACTAAGTAATTCCTAAACAGACCTGTTCAATCTTCATTCAAATTAAAAATGAATTATATTAAGCTGCTTCATTAATTTAATTGATAAATTATGATAATCGAACATTTTTAGAATAATTATTCAATTAGAATTAAATTTTGTGTTCGATTAATGAGGATTTATTTCGTTTTCAAATTTAATCCTAGGATTGATCAAATTAATCAAAATTTCAATTTGATTAAAAGTTTTGATTAATTTCGATTAACGAGGATTAATAAGAAATTTTAAATATTTCAATATTAATTAAAAGCTAAAAAATTCTAAAATTGTATGGTTTTTTTATAAATTCATCCAAAAAAAGTATATAATCCCAGCAATGAGTCCTAAATAGGAGTCTTAATGCTCTTTATGAGCTCGTTTATGATACTGAAGGTATTTCCCTTTGTGCAATGGTCGTCCGATATGAGCCTGATTCCATATATAATATGAGGTTGAATAAGTGTCATATAGGAAAAATTTTTTTCTCATAAGCGGCACTGATTAATCCGCCTTAATCGCAATTAATCAATATTTTATTCATATTGAAATTGTGATTAATTTGATTAATCCTCGGATTACATTTGAAAACGAAATAAATCCTAATTAATCGAACACAAAATTTGATTAGGATCAATCTCTATAATTCATTATTACAAAAACAACAAAAAATTTAATTTGATTATCAATGATTAAGATTAATAATCATTATTTAACAGGTCTGTTCCTGAATCGGTATGAATTCGGGTATGTTGTAGCATCATTTCAGGATAATTGCGAAACTGTTATCGGAATCTGTTTTAGTTTTTTGGATTTTTTTTCTTCGCTATCATTTCGGAAGCAAATCTTTATAATTTAAGGGACTCTTTTGGAAACACTTCCGGAAAAAATATTTTTTTAAATAAATTTTGCAGTTAGTGATGCAAAACATTTATTAGGAGTGAAACTTGAAGGTTTTTGGGGTAGAACGACACTTTTTTTAATGCTAAAGTAAAAAATGTAGGTTTGGAGATGGTTCATTTCGGTATTTTTTCGGTATCTACCACTTTGCCCAAGCTCTTTTGTGAGAATTTTTGGATCTTTTTCGGTATCAACGTTGGATACATTCGAATCATTTCAGAATCATTGGGTATTGTTTTTGAAATTTTTTTCAGGAATTTTTATAGTTTTTTCCCAATCATTTCGGGACCATTTCTGTTCTGGTTATGGCACTACTTAATAATGCCGCTGAGGATTTTAATAGAATTCCTATAATAAACAATTAAAGAAATAGCTAGTTTTAGCAGCACTAAGCAGGGCTCGTGATGGTTCATTTTGAAAGTTTTTCGGAACTATTTCGGGATCATAAAAATCATATTTTTGTATTGTTTTCGGCACTTCACAAATGATTTTAGTATCATTGCAAGATTGTTTTCGTTGTAAAAATGATCAGTGTCTTTTTCGGTATCAACCTGGGATGAATTTCACTTTGCCTAGCATGATTTTATAATCACTACAATATTTTTTTGGGGACTTTATTTTCATCACTTCGCGATTATTTAAGGCACGTTTTCGGGATTTTTACTTCATCATTTTAGGATATTTTTCGGAGCGTTTTCAGTATCTGTTTCGGGTTTTTTTGGATCAAGGCGGGATTCACTATTTTCGGGAATATTTCGAATTATTTTTAGGCCTTTCAATGCCCCTAAATTTCCTTTTTTGTTTCGCCTTTTTCTACCAATCAAATCAAAATTTAAAGAAAATCATATCTCTTCTGCAGTTAAACCCTGCAGCCAATGAAAATATCTCTTTGCTTGAAAACAGCTACACAATTTCACCAGCTTATCCTCTCTCGTTTGCCTCATAATTATTTCCACCTTTTATTTGGCTTATTCTCTCATGCTCAACAATGCTTTTTATGTAGCAAATTTTCATTGTTGGCATTCCTTGAACATTCGCAACGACGACAACAAAACCCCAAATAGCCAGTTATCCTGCAGCACTGCGCTTACGTTGTACCGCATGTCACGTGACCGCAATATTGTCATACCGACGCCTCAGTTTGTGCACACAATGCATACTCGGTCCCTCAACGCAGCCCTTTGCGCACCTTGCAACACGCGTCGCCTTACCATACGGCACATAGTCAAGGGAGCAACGCGTCAGCTGGTCACAAGGCGTCGCAATACGAAAATTGCCAACTGTCATGTATGAGCCTAAGGTGGCTGACTAGTATGCTTTTGATTATATTTATCCTTGAATGAACATACGAGAATGTATTTCTATAAATAATAACAAGAGCAGCAGCAAGCGCTGTAATGGCTAAGCTCTAAGGTTTCTTATAAAGGAAAAAAAAAAAACTCAAAATAAATAATGAAACCAAATATTTTCTATTATATCCTGCTGTGCCACAAAATGGAATCTCGTAATTACATTCATACTTTCTCATACTTGGCACACTTCGTGCAAAATACCTTGCAACATGCCAAGCTGCAAAACTTCTTTGAAAATGGATGAGCCGCAATGATGTGTTGGGCAAAGCTGCTAAATTTGCGGTTACACGGCTTTTGTGGGTTCTATTTTGTAATGAAAATCTTCATACAAGCCGAATTAGGCTTCTTTGTGAACTGAAAAACAGGAAGCATAGTATATTTGTGTGGGAAAGGAGTCCAAGTATAGACGACGCCTCCTACGGACATTTAATGAGCGTCTAGTGACCACTCTGCAATGTATCGGAGAAACAAGAATCCTTCTATTAAAGCCTATAAAGGATATACTAGAGCTACCCAGCCATGATATTACCATCTTTCTCAAACATAGCAAAAGAAATTGATAGATTCCAGAAATTAGAAACGTCTAAGTTGGTTCTTGCAGAAACTTTGAAAAAGTTCTATTAACAGAATTGTAAACTTTTCGGGAGTTGTTAAACCTGGTACCCTTAGCTGCGCTCCATAACTCAACTTTGTATAAGAAGTCGCTAGCTCGGCCAAAACCTGCAAAAGCATCGGACAGGAGAGTTTACACGAAGAGCTGTTTAGCCAGTGAAGAGCTGATTAAGCTCAAAGGACTAACGTTTGCTGTGCCGCCCGGGCAGGAATTCGCAAAGCTCGTGCATAATAGTTTCCTGGAACCCCTTCTCAATCACAGCTTCTGCATCTCTTGTTGAACGGAATACCGGCTTGTTGGCCCAGTAGTCACTATCCAGGCATCGTGGCTATAACCCTTAACATTTCTTTACTTGACCTGTTCAGCAAGACTTTTGTTCTGTTCTCCTTTTTTGGGTGGCTTCACCAAGTTTGTGTGGCGATCTTACAGGCATCGGTGGAACGCAAGTCTCGGACCGGCATTTTAAAACTAAAAAGGCTTTAGTCGCATCGCATTTAGTAATTTTGTTGAACCCTGTACTGGATATAGAGGCAGGACTAAGGATATGCCGAGAAGTTCAGTTTCGGGGAATAGGCGGAACTGACTATGTTGGACTCGGTAAGTCTTAGGAAACGATTGCCATTGAAAAGTTCATATCCTTTGAGCCAAAAATTGCTTACTCATTGATTTTCCTGCCTCAAAATTTTAGTCCAATGGCAGCAGAATACCTCACTGTAACCGTGAAAAAAGCTAGCTGCCGTCTCTCAATTGCTAGCCTATGCCATCCCGAAATCGTCCCCAAGGGCATCACCTGAAAATGCCAAGACAAAAGCTTCTGAGTTAGCGGATATCTGCCTTTTTCTATGACCTCCGAGAGCTCTGGAATCGCAGAATCTGCAAGGTAAGCATCTAGTTTTGATTTTTTTTTTGGAATTAGCATTGGATTGGAGAAAGTAGTCAGGGATAAACATGCATTGCTACCCCAGACCCGGTCTTGAAAATCATTTACGAACTGCCTAGAGGCTGTGTATTCTTTCCTTGACAGATTCATAGTTTGAAAGTGAATATCTAGCAAAGCTCTAGGCATAATTTATTACATTTTCTAAAATGGATCCTGTCACACAAATGGAACTAAATATAACATAAAAAAATAAAAGAATAGCACAACCCTTCGTTCGGTTAGTCGGGGAAACAAATCACTTCTTACAACAACATCGGTATGACTCGGCCACATCGAAACTGTAATTTCCCTAGCACTCGCATTGGAAGAACTTGATCACGATGATCAGTCTTACGCACTAAGGTGAAGTACTCTTCCTTCCCACCATACTTCTCAACTTCATATCCACCACTCTCACTTCACTTTGGGCCGCTCAGCGCTCCAGCCCTATGCAGTCGAATGTGGCACAAAATATATACATAAAAATATTATCAAAAAAGGATAAAACAGCAACAAAGAGTCCTTGTTGCACATTTCTGTTCTAATTTATTTAAATATTTAACACTAAAAGACATAACTGAGGTTTGAAGAGATGGTACCATTTTTTTTTCATACAAAAAAATCACAAAAAAAAAATTTATAAACACAAAACTGGCCACTTAAAAGCACCAGGTCTGTCTGAATTATTATTTTACAAAGTACACAAGAATCGAAATAATGAAAAATAATGACACAAAAGGGATGTCAACAATAGCAGCACCACTAACTGGACACATTAAATCACACACACAGAGAGAAACACAACTACAAACTAAAATTTAGCAAATAGTGAAAATTCTGACGTAGAATGTGTTGGACAATGTCGGTTAGATGGACACAGCGTTGCTCTGCGGCGTTTGTGTTGTTTGTAATGAATACAAAACATCTTTGTTGTATCTAACGAAATGTGTGCTTTGTTGTTGCATTGTGTCTTTTCTTTTATTTGTTTGTATCATTTAGAGTGCTATTAATGTTATTATTAATGTTATTTGGCACATATGTCGTAGCATACTTTAAGGCGCACAAAGAGCTTGACGAGAGAAAAATGAAAGCTTTAGAACGATGTCTGGTTGAAAGGAAATGTAAGGATTGCAAAGAAAAATCAAAAAGGAATAAATATAGTATGCGTTTACAGACAAATACACTAACAAACAGTGGATAATAATCTAAAAAAGTGGGTAGTTTTGTTTGGAGAGATTCACTTCATAAGCTTAGTGAAGTTGCTGCATAACTTTGGGCTCTGTAGTTTTCCATTTCCAGTATAAAAATAAAATTTTCTGACTGGTATTGTACGGGTGTATGAATTAGCTGACTGATTTAAGCTGTTGAAATTTCCAGAATTGGAAAAATATTATTAGCGATTTTTTTTCATCTTTACGTTTTCAGCGCTCGAAGCTGTTATCTCACTCATTGAAACCATTTTCTCTTATCATGATATATCTACACCTTTTTCTGTCTATTTGGAACTAGTTTGAGTGGCGTGATACCAATTTTGAATTAGTTTGCAACTAGTTGGCTTAGCTGCAGTGACGGTATTCAGCAGAAAAAAATGGAGATAGTGTTGGCTTCTGTGGTGAATATAACGGAAAGTGGGTAGCCATTTATGGTAGGGTAGTGGTGAAATAATGCATCATCCTAAATCAGGTCTGAGCTGGAAGATGCAGAATACCAACACATCGCTTTCCAAATTATATCCTCAGTTCCAAAACGTGTTCTACTTACTTGGGTCTAAAGGTTCTGACACATTTATAATCTCTCTAACACACCAGGCTCGCATTGAAGCATTAAAGCTAAAAGAAGGTTTAGGGAAGTATTAACACACATCCACAAATTCTTTGCCCAAAATGGATCCAGAGCGCTGCAGTAGTGGGCTGTTCTGCGGAAAGACGGTTCTGACGAGTCCGACGCATCTTCGGGTTATGTATTTTATTAGCCTTTTGTAACTGGTATATCTGCCAAGTCCCTATAGTGTTGGGTGAAGGTACTGAAGAAGTGATTTCCAGCACTCCAATCTCGAATAGTTAAGTAGTCCACCAAACTAGGCAATATAAGTGGTATCAATGGTGCGCGGTCTAATATTGCACAACTGACTCAGGCTTGAAATTGCCTTACTTCTAAGGGTTGGAATGAGGTCCATGTATAAAATGATTATATTCGAAGTCCTCGAGCGTTTCCCTTTTCACTTATAAAGAGAGATAGCTACACAAATTACATCACCAACCCGAATATCGTTTCGTATTAAACATCGAGCTTTGGGTACAGGCTTTGTATAAGGACTACACGCTTCGCTGGTTTCCAAAACTTTGTTGTGGCTTCCATACGAATTCGCCGACTTCTACTTGCAGGGTCCACGGTGGATTCGTACAGCGATTTCCAACTGGAGTGCACCTTTTTAATCAGATAAGCCTGACTTGAACACCATACAACCACTTTCTTTGCCAAAAGACTCTGAGGCGAACTTCATTTATCTCGGACTGACCATGAAGAGAACCCATAAGACAAATTTGAGTCCCTTTTTCTTCAATCCTAGGTATCGAATAAAATATTTCCGAACCTCACAGAGCCACTTACTTCGCTGGTGACCTTTTTGACCCTACTCTCGTCATTGAAACTTGTTTCCTTAGTTACTGTTACTTTCAACAATCTTATAGAGAGTAGATCCACTTTTATGATTTTGGGATTCTGATGTCTTTGGTGCAGCCCTAGTTATCAACTTGGTCTTCTCCGATTTATGTAGCTTCCTATCGATTAGAGTATTGTGGCTTTAAATTAGCACTTTTTTGACTAGTGACAGTGCCACAATCTTTATGAAGTGCGACAAATAAAAATACAACAACAAAAGTCAACTCTGACTCAGCACAAGGATGGCAAGATATATTATATTTATGAACTCCACAATAACATATGAAGGGCTCAGAACCAAAAGGATCTAAGTGACATTTTTTTTTTAAATTGAGTTATACCCATATTTGTATAGTGAAATATGGTGTTTATTTGTTGGCAAAGATATCCGAGTAATTTCGGACATTGTAGTGCCATCTATTTTCCATACAATAAATGCCCTACCCAGAATTTACATAGAATTTTCCAAAGGCAGTAAACTTTAAACTTGAATATCTCACAACAATTTCGGAGTCACTTAGATCCTTTTGGTTCTGAGCCCTTGATATGTAGTACTTACCCTTTCAACCCCTTGCTTAGTGTTTAGTGGGCGTCACAGCTGAGTGAGGTTTCGGTCAAGCTTTCGTGAAGCTGCCCAAAAGTGGCTGCTCTATTCATAAACTTGGTACGTACATATGTGTGTCGAGCTTAATTTATTTTAGTTCTTTTTGGGCTGCTAGAAAACGAATGTTGTGACGGGGGACAGGCTGGAAGAGGCACAGACAGCAGACAGCGCAAAACAATGCAGAGACAATGGTAAATATGGACAAGCAAACATTGGGCCCAAAAATGGCAGCGCAGAGAAATGTGATGCGTATTCAGACAGCGGACAGTAGAAAGCAGAGCTGGAGACAAGGCGTAGAGAAGGAAAGCAGTGCAGTAACGAGCCGCGAAAGCAGGCTGGAACTCGCTCGAATGACTGACGCAGCTATGACTCTCTATAGATTCGAGAGCAAGCTGCAACTGTTCTACCTCGCTTGTTGTCCTCCACACAACTTCCTCTCCTATTTCATTTTCAGTTTCATTCGTCTGTTGGCTCTACAAGTAAGATGGCATAACTTTAAAAAGGCAGCGCTTGTTTGTTTTGTCCGCACGAGTGGAGGCGTACTTGTCGTGGACACTTAACTTCATTTACGCCTTTCTCATGCCAACTCTTTGTTGTTGTTATCCTTTTTGTTCCAAGCAAATAAACTTAGCTCACATACATACATATATCTATAGATGCCAGCTTTTGGGTTGTCCTTTTTCATTATTATTACATTTCATATGTTTTAACTGGTTCCTTTTTGGCCAGACATTTAAAATGGGCATCTGGTGGGAAAAGCACACAGCTCAAGTGCTTAATACGAGCTCACGTATGTCTGCATGTCGGAAGGGCTAGTGTTGACGTACAAAATACACTTTCATGCTTTGTTGTGCTGTAATGACCCTCAACGTGTCGCCACATCTTGTTTGATACTTTTTGTGGGACTTTTGTTTCCATAGGCCAAGGCACGAATGAAAGGGGTGTAATTTTTGGCACGAAAAGCAAGGGAAACTGAAGTTGTAGAATCTCGTACGCCTTCAACACAATATTACAGTTAGTTTGGGTTCATCCTCAATAGCAGAGGAGTTTCAGATTTTAAGTCGGTCTTTTCACTTTGACATCCGCGATCTTCTGCCTTGATATGTTCAACTAAATATCTCTTTTGAACTGGGGAGGCCACCTACATATATTTCCCAAGCTATCGGTTTCGTCTTTGTTTGACCTTGAGCGCAATGAATCATGAAAGAAACTACGGGATCACCCGGTAGTGCGTTTCGCTAATTTTGATACATATCTACATATACATATGTATTTCTCTACAGTTCACTGGTGCTCACTAGGGCTGCGCACACAGCGACATTTTCGTTTTGGCCCGTACTTGGAATTCGGTACCGATCCGGGTAGAGAGTGTGAGTGGAGGGCGGTTTTCGGGTTTGTTATGGTTGTTTTGTGGGCAAAACAGTCCTGCCTCTCCGAAAAAACAAACCCAAAATCGTAAAAAAATTCAAAAACCCAAAAAAAAAATTTTTTCGAAGCGAAAAAAAACTTTTTATTTTTTGGACTCTTTTATATTTTTTTTTGCCTCGGCACGGTCGCCGAGGTGCGGGACGAACGTAGATTTCGTCCCCCCTTCGCCTGCAGTAAGCGGTTCCGATTTTATGGCATGTCGGTTTTTTTTACACGTTGACCAAAAGCCATAGCATCACTAGCGCGCTGGCGTGATCCCTAGCAAACATATTTACATATATGTATGTATGGCGCTCGCATTGAACGACGGTTCAATTGAACCACACATACATACATATATATGTTTACTCACGCTTTGCGAGTGAGTGGTCAAGCTAAGCTCGTGGCCATAAAAAATATTTCGTACATACATATTTACACTTACTCACTATGGCAGGTATTTGCATAGAAGAAGTGCCGAACAAAAGAAAATTCGTTGTTCATTTTTCTCTGCTAGCGTAATAGAGCAAAAATGACACAATTCATTATTTTTCTTGTTTCCGGCACGCGTGGTCACCAGCAGTAGCAGAGGTAAGTAAATTTGTGTATTATTGAGATTTTAAATGCATGTATATAATCTTAATATTATTTCTTTCTTTTCAGATGACTATGGGCATATGGAGGCAGGTATGGCGGATCGCCTGGACGGCGCATGGACATCTGGACAGGATTAAGTGAGTTTTATTAACGCTGCCCGAAATACTGTGCCGTCTCGGTAGCAGCGCAGTTGCATTTACCCACCAAAAAATGTGTCGCCCTATATAAATATTTTTAGTATATATTAAAGGTTTATTTTCTTTGTAGGATTTCATGCAAAAGTGCAAAAATATTGTCTAATGTCAGTGAAGAATTGTTCCACCGAATTTTATATTGATTTTGATCAAACCAAATAATGCAAAGGATCGGGATAATTTATGGGTGAATTACATTTTGGAAATCTATGCTCAACGCGTGTATACATGTACTACGGACATCAAAGATAACTTCTTTGCTTATCCATCGATTCGGCACCCCAAACGAGAACAACGCCATGAAAATACGGATCTGCAGGCGGGTCAGTGATAAAATGGTATTGGTGAGTAGTAATTAAGCAATTAATATATCTCACTATAGAAAATTTACACCCAATGATGTATAGTATTAATATAGTTTATTGATTAAGTGAACTTTTTTTTTAAATGCGAGAATAATCTACATATCGCACACTAAATCAAAAAGAGTCACAACTCAAAATCCGAGTAACTTTCAGTTAATTGCTTCTGGATCGCACAAAAGTGATTTGATTTTTAAAAACTTGACATCACTGTGCTCTTTAAAAAGTAACGATAATAGTCAAAAAGAAAAATATTGTATGTATTGGCTGCACTACTTTTTATTAGGCAATCTATGCCAAGTAAGCGACCTAAACAAATTTTGAGTTGTGACTGTTTTTGATTTAGGGTGCGATATATTAATTATGACTTTCGAAATTGAAAGATCAAAATTGAATTTGTTTCGATTTTATAATATACTACGTACTAAAAAATTAGCTCACAAGATAACGCTCAGATTTATTAAATCCGCACTGTAAATTGTGCTTATGATAAAAGGTTCAAAGTAATGTTTTATCAGACTGTCCGCCTGTCTGTCCGAATGAATTTTTAGATACACTATAGGGCACAAGCTAGGTCCGGAATATGTATGCGGTACTACCAGGTAGTGGGTATTTTCGTGTTAGGTTAACATACATATCGCGGTTTATTTGTAGGCGTTGTGGCTATGCCATTCCATCAATTTCAGGTGTTAATGGGATGACAAGTGGGCTTGACTCCGTTCTTTCGGTATTGCATGAGTTTTAATGGGTTCCATTCGCATGGCAAGAGTTCCTTCTCTTGATTATTGAACTTTTGTGGTAATTGTATGCCACAACTGCCAACTGCTAAAACGCTTCCGAAAATGTCTGGAAAGGTGTCAAACGACGCGTTTTGGCCTTAGTAAGAATATTTCGAGGGCGGAAGTTCGATAATCTCGTTACGTCAAGAGATATTTGTATTAAAGTTTGAAATTTTTGGGGCGTGTGCATACATCAGTTAGAATAGATATGTATGTATATTATTAATCCTTTTAGATCAGTACTCATATTTCTTATTTTCAGGTATGATTAAAGTGCGGTATGATGTTTTTTGGGGTATGCATACGAGGGTGGGTCCATCTGCTGCCAAATTGTCGTGGCAGGTGGATTAATTTTCAGTGGCAGAAAGGTTTGCCTTACTGCGTTAGGTTTTCTGTGGCCTCGTTCGCGAGTGCATTTAGGTTTTATGTGGCAGAATGGTTCGACCTTCTGCGTTAGGCTTTCTGTTGTCCTCGTTAGGGGAGTGAGTGAAGGGTGGAAATTTGGGTTATGGGAGAGGGTAGGGTCTTGGTTGGAGGTGGACTGGATGGTTAAGATGCGGAAGCGGGTCTCTCGCCATCCGATCCCTCCATAGGGAGCAGAATCAATTTGACCAACGGTCTTCTGATCTGCCCTTTTTCGGTTACGAGGTCCACTACACGCACTCGGTTATCTTCGCCGGGGTGTACGTGGGTAACTCGACCGAGCCTCCATTCGTTCGGAGTTAAGTTGTCTTCTTTGATGACAACGAGATCTCCCACCTTAATGTTTCCACTTTCCATCGCCTGCAGAAGGTTTGATGAAAGGCCTGGAGCTTCTGCCACCTATTGATAATGGAGGCAGGGCACTCTTTCACCTCTGGTTCTGGCGGAGCCAGGAGATGACTTCCAGTAAGGAAGTGCCCAGGGTTCAATGGTTTCAGGTCCGACGGCTCATTTGAGGCTCGACTTAGCGGTAGCGAATTGAGGCATGCATCCGACACAATAACGTATGAAACTCTTCATGCGTGAATTTATGAGGTGAGGTTAACTTCTTGAAGTGACTTTTGAAGCTCTTCACTCCCGCCTCCCAGAGTCCGCCCATACATATGTGGAGCCCCGGGCGGAATAAAATGCCATGTCATGGCTTGATGGCTGTATTTTGATATGGTTTTATCTCTTGCTTCCTAGATAAATGCTTTAAATTCAGATCGTAGAGATCTGGATGAGATTAAACACGACTTTTCCTGAAATGAAGCTTTTGTTTGGGGATGAGTTCTTCGAAAGAATCTCATAATATATGATAGTATCCTCAAAGCCCTCGGTAAATCCGAAAAAAAGAATATCGATTTCTTGTTGCTTTGACATTGCGTAGGCCTGCGCTCTCTTTTCCTCCACGGAAGTGTGATATTCCTTAATCAATTATTACAAAAATAAAAATAAAAATATTTGATTATCAATGATTAAGATTAATAATCATTTTTTAACAGGTCGAGTTTTATGAGGTTAGCAGGATTCCGATATTGGTAATGAAGTTAAGATATTTCTAGCATTTGATGGCTTCAGGATTTTACTGGTACACTTGATCGCCTTATCATACTGAGGTTGCCACTTAGGTTGAAAAAGTCACATGAATTTGAAGTGCTTTGCTTTACAATATAAATCGACCCGAAATCGAGAAGTTTGTGCGTTCTTTGTCTGCTCAGAAATTTTTACTAGCTCCCCTTTTCCTCTTTCAGTGTTCAGAACTAATTTTTAAGACTGCAACAAAATATAGTTGTCATTACTCTGTAAAGCTAAAAATACCCCTATGTCCTTTTGTTGCATGAATATGTTATTTTACAATTTGTTTAAGAGAAATGGGTCCAGTAGATTGGCTGTTTACCTGCTACAAATATTTAGGTTTTTATTTTATACATACAATAGATTGTGGATCTAGACTAATACTAAAGGGATTTCTGCTTTCTTCAGGGCTACCTTATGTTTCTATTACTATGTGCTGTCCCATTTATTGCAACAAAAAAAAACAACAGCAAAATTGAGAATACTCCTCTCAACCAGAAGCATAATAAAACCATCAGAACGATGAGCAAATATACTGAGCGATGCACATTTCTCATTTGAATAAAGCAAATACACTTTTGTTGCACAAATATGCTAAAATGCACTTAATATAGATAATTGTGAACATAAATATACATACATACATATATATTGTGCCTATATATAAATACCCTTACGAGCCCACAAACAGCCACTAGAGCCTTCGCCTCATTAGAAAGCCACACCACAATTTTCAGCTCGTATTTCATAGCTACCATAGACGCATGGAAACAATGTGTCGGAAGCCGACTAGCCCCCAGAGAACTGAAATCGTAGTCATAACGCAGAGGCAATGAAGCAGAGGCAGAGACGTTACTGGTGGTGGTGTAAGGGCGACAAACCAAGTCAGTGTTTACCCTGCCAACCATGATCGGATAAAAATCTGGATAATCATTGAGTCGCGCTTACCAAAAAAGAGGATAAAAAAGTGGGTAATTTTGTTCAGAGAGGTTCACTTTTTACCCATGGTGAAAAGATTTTTGCGCGTAAGTGTGAGAGCATACTTTTAGGCACTTGTCGTTTTCCATACAAATTCTAAAAATATGCGTTGGTGTTAGTAAAAATTTGTGAATTTTTGGAATCAGAGTTTCACCATGGTTAGCCATGGTTGGTAGGGTATATTGTGTTATATTTGTTCAAGCTGAAGTGAGCACACACACATATACATAGACAAATGTGCTTGGTGTCAATGTCCTTGCAGCAGCCTTGCATATTTACTCTATCACTGTTAGTTTTGTTTTATTTGTATACAATGGCGTGTGGGGAGTTCGCTTTCGGTTTCATTTCATTTTGGCAACATAATATCCCAAATGTGAATTCATAAAGCAGACGACCGACTGAATGCATGTCCTTATTGCGTTACAAGACAACTGTGGTGCATGGATGTGGTTGGTTTGAATAGGACAATGAGACTAAAGGATGGATGTGTGTGTGTGCCTCAAACTAGACAAATAGTTTTTATCGATTGGAATGGCTGTTATGCAGCATTAGAACTTGCTAATACTGATAAGAGCTCCAGACTTCATTTCTCAGTTCAGACAAAAATATAAGTATGTGCTCTTTGGTCTGAAAAAATTAAAATGTAAATAAGTAAAAGGTACTTGGGAGCCTGACTTTTCATCGAAAGTTTCTGGTGCAGCTAGCTGCTATACAATATACTATCCCTACATACAATTATTTTCGCTGAAATACGACTTCAAATACCTTTCTTTTGACACCCATGTAGACATAACTCATTTTCACTCAAAGCAAAATTTCAGATAGGTGGAAACTCTATAAAACCGTCTTAGATGGCATTACTGAAGTATAAGAACCCAATTGTAGCAGAGAACTTACATGCAAAATCTCCAAAAAGGTGTGTAGTGGGTTTCAAAGATTTTAAGAGATTTGAAAAAAAGATATATGTAAATGAAAAATGGGATTATATGACAGGTGGTAACCCTGCCCATAATTATTTATTTTTAAATTTCAGTTAAGTTGAAACTGTTAAACAAGACCCAGAGTGATAACACTTACAGAGAATAACTTAAGTCAGAGAAATAAATTGCAGCGAGCTAAAAGCGAATATTAACAAAAATATATACACATAATAGGTGGCAACTCTGAGTGGTTATTTTACCTTTAAATGTTAAAGTTAAAGCCCGACTATAAATACCATTCATTTAATAAAAATATTTTAAAAAAATTAAATACAAAATTGGTGGCAACTCCATAAAATCGTCTTAGGTGGCAACACTCAAGCAAAATAAATTGATAGTAGCAGAAAGCCTCCATGAAAATTTTCAAAGATATGTATTAAGTGGTTTTCTAAGATTATGGGGGATGTGACAAAATAGATTTAAAATGGGATCAGGTGGCAGCGCTAAATCGACGTCTCTTTTCTGTAGCTATCTTTTGGAATGGTTATCTTAAGACGAACTTCAAATTTTTTTTCGGATCATAAATACTCGCGGAGGAAAAGGTACCAAAACATCCACTTTTTCTTAAGTCCCCTTAAGCTGTTATTGCTTCTGACAACAGATGTATGTAATAAGGTTATATGGCATCCCCGTCAATAAATATTTAATTTAATATATGACTTCAAATACCCTCTTTCGATACTCAAATTTTCATATCTAACTCCATCAGAAAAAAATGCTGATTGGTGGGCAACTCCGTAAAGTCATCTAAGGTGGCAACGCTTAAATAAGAGATAGAGTAGATTGTATAAAAATAATATTAAGTCTCTTTCGAGATAGAAGTGGATAGGGAAAACAAATAAAAATAATTAGATGGCAACCCTGGGTCTTACTTACTTATGATAAAAAATTACTTTACTTTTGATATCCAAAGTTAATAGGTGGCAACCTTGTGAAAACAGCATTAGTGGCAGCACCTATGTATGGTGTGTTAAGATATAGTGCACTATCAATGTATCAAACTGCCTCAAATAAAAAAAAACCCTGTTTCAGTATTTACTGAGATAGTAGTAGGAGATAACCGGACCAATCTCAGTGGGGCACACATAACCAAAAAAACTAACTAAGCGCTTCCTTTGTGGTTTTTAGCAACAAAAACTCTCCCGAAGGTTTTACGAAGTTCCGGTTCACTCTTAAAGCACGTGCCCAACTGTCCCAGGATCGATTTGGTACGGCCGGTGTAATCTTCTTGGCCATCATTTCAGCTCCTCCTTTCGTAAGCAAGAAGAAAGTTGTTAATAAGAGGCATCAAATTCGTCGATATGCTATCAAGTTCCATGTCTTTACGTAGCTTTTAGTCGACGCGATACTCACATTTTGTGTCGCTGGACCATATGCGACGCGAAGAACTTTTCTCTCGAATGCTCCATGAACTATATATCATCTCCATTTGCGACTAAAATACTAAGTCTCTTTCAGTGCGATTGAGCTCTGCTGTTATTTTTTTCGTAACCAATTTGAAAAGTCGAAGAGTCTCTTCAAAATATTGACGGTTCTTTCGCTCCCTCCTCAACTTGGAGCACTAAAATGGCATGTGTTGATTCACTTTCCAGCTCGACTTTGGTATACTTACTAAGTCTGAAAGTGCACGGATAAGATTGAATCAGCTAGCAAGCGATGGGCTTCAGTTTTATGCATAAGAAGCTACATAGACCAATTTAAGTCCTATTAAGTAGACTGACTCCGTAGTAGTTGGCTACAATTTCGACGCACAGAATCGCAAAGAAATTTTCGGGATTCCGAGAACCCGAATTTAGTCAAAAATATTGACCTGCGATAAACAAATTTGGATGATTTTCATAAAAAAGTCAGGCATATTGAAATTTTATCAAATCCCGCGAGTGCAAGAAAAAATACCGGGATTTTCATGATCTGATACTGTATAGAATTAGTTATCATCCCTAGAGCATATACGTATATGCGCTTGTGGCTTCAACATTGTACGCCAGAGTTAATTAAGAATTTTGCGGTTAAACATTTTAAGCGATTTTTTTTTGCAAACTCAAATTTTTCTTTCTTCCATTTTGATTACAAATTTTCTTTGTTTGTTTTGCACCTTTGTCGTATGCGATTTTGCGAAAATCAACAAAGTATTTTATTTGCTTCTTTTCGCATTTCGAATTGCCATCTACCACGAGTTTGGGTCACAACAAAAGCGTTTAAATGTTATTTGCTGTTATTTGAGATGTGAAAACGAGAGAGATTTATGCGCCAAATGTTTGTGTTGTTGGTTCGTTTTTCAGACATTCAAATGCTGAGGCTAATTACCGTAACAACAAAAAACGCTTAACTGTAAATGTGTAGGTAATAATAAGGTCACTAGAGACAAAGACGCACGCCAAGCGGTCTCACATGCTGCTAAAGGGGGTGTGGCGCAAGCGGTAAAATGGGCGTTAACGCCAATAAGTATGCAATGTTAGCACTTTAATGTATTTAATAACTGCTGTGTCAATTCGCTTACTTCGCAAATACTGCACAGCATCTCATTTCGTGTCCTCCTCACACACTACCGAAGCTTAGGGTAACCGCTTTTTGTGTTTGGCTTCTCGTGTTACAACGCGCTTTTGCTAATAAATCACTTTCCTCACCTCTAATTATATGCCTGGGTATAGCGTGTTCTATTGGTAGTTTAGTGGTCAATGGAAACAGTTTTGGGTTGTCGCATTAACTCTGCGGATTCGAGTTGAGTAAAGACTGGTAATACAAAGCTTTCAGCTTAAAGGGGTAGCAAAGCAAAAAATATGTAGCCAAGCAAGCCTTTGGCAACTATATATAATGTTTCCTTGGCGTACTTCATTGTCAAGAGTTACTCCTAGATTATTTGGACAACAATTGGAGTGCTTTGTTTAATAAATTGGCAGGGTAACGGAAGTAAAGAGGTCTCCATAAGCCTCTGATCGCTATTCACTTATTCACAATAAGATAGCAGCGAACGTTGACGTTTAGAGATGGACCAACAAGTCGTCGAATAGTGCGAGAGAGCAAACTAGTAGTCACTGTGTAAATAATTGGACACAAGCACTATTTTCAGAGATGGAAATATATAATCGATTTTTATTTTGATCGATTACGGTTTTTAAATATTTTTTTGAATCGATTTTATTTATGTTAAACAGCGATTTTAAATATATCGATTTAAAACTACACATTTCAAAGTGTATATTTCGAATCTGAATGAATATAATCTGAAAATTGTTCATTTGGCTATATTTTTAGTTTTACAATTTGGAATCATCATCTCGACTTGATTTCTTTAATCATAATAGGTTTTAACTAATACATATGTAGATCGTATAAGCATTTTGTGTATAAAAAATCGTTTTATGACCAAAAGTCGATTTATGAACAAAAATCGATTACTTCCATTAAAAGTCGATTATTCACAAATCGATTAATCTCTAAACAAAAAATCGAAATAACATAAGTAGTAATTTGAACGAAAGCCGAGGAGTGTAAGTTGCTACCTAATTGAAATAATGCAAGAATTTGCTATCAGTAGATCTAGTGGATGATGGAAGCTCTCAAGAACAGAGGAGCAGATACAATAATGCCGACTAGATAAAAGAAGATTGTGAACCCTCCTCTTTTGTGGGGATGGCAATTTCTTAAAAAATAATAAAGCACCAGAATATGATGGAATCTCAGCTGAGTTGTTTAAAGATGGCGGTATTCTTGGCCTACCACACCAAAGGTCCCAGGCTCAAGTGACGGGAGAGGACGTTAAAAAATTTGTGGGAATTTTTTTTTTAAATTTAGTCGCGTGGTAGGCAACCTTCCGAGTGTATCGATTTCAGGATTGAAAAAGTATATCAGCAGAGGTTTCTTCAGTTGCTGTTTTTTTCGGAGTCCCTATAGAAGAAAACAGAGCCACCCTGAATATTAGATAATGGAGAAATGTGAAAAAGATGTATAGTCTTTCCCTTAATATTAAAAGAATGTTTTTCTGCCAAGTATGGAATTAAAACCCAACGGATTCTATGTCATACAACATCAATGGACCGAGACGTTCTGAAACCATAGATGTTCCTATCTAGCCTAGAAGGAAGAAGAAAGTAACCCAGTTGAAAAAATAGTTTCGAAATATCTTGAAGTGTCTTAGATCACCAGTTTTGACTACCAATCCAATCCACCAAGGCTGTAGACTCTTCATGTATTAAACACAGGGTTGGAATTAGTTTAGCTTTGATGAGTCCAAACTTCTTAGAATTTAATTTTTTCAACTGAATACCTTATACAGTCTTAGTAACTAAATGGCTCAGCCGCCACATATCTACCCTATTTAATAACAGCCTAATGCATCAAATTGAAAAGATTTTCCACAATATACTCATTAAGCAGTGATGCTCATATTCTTTATAGAAGTGCAAAAGTCTCTAGAAGGTATAATAAATCAAAAAGAAGATATCTTTAGATAATAAAACATTTGTAGTGAAACTATTAAAAAACGATTTATAATTTTTAACCCAACAAAAGACGAGCGGCATCAGCCTTGAACTTCGTTTGACTTGCGATATAGACAAACGATTGAAAATACAAAAGAGTAGAAAATAAAACAGTGATGCTAGCAATTGCGATAAAAGAGCGGATCTAAAAATGCAATACCGGTACAGGTTATCCCGAAATTGTACTCAAATTTTAATTTACATATATTCAATTTATAGGGACCTAATTTAGTTGAAAGAAATTCCATATAGATATAGAAACCATTCTTCGGAGCTTACAACAGACTTCATCGCATTATTTATTGCAGCACCCATTAGCACCTACCGTTTGATATCCATAATGTTTTAACACATTTCGGGTCACCTTAGTCCTCATATTGGTCGATAACTCAGAAACCAGTTGAGCTATCGAAATAAGAGATATCGCAAACTTAAAGTTAGACATCTAGTAATGCAATAGTGAAAATAAATTCAACTCCGTTGAGCAGTTTTTGAGTGATGCGCGTTCAAACATACAGACAGACATACAAAAATTCTGAAAACGATTGCCTTGCACTCGATTGGCGTAATAATGTAGCTTTCTATAAATTTTTCTTCGACATTTTCAATATATAGGTATAGACATACTAAATTTTTATTACATGTAGAGATTCCGGGTACCGATCCCGATATCAAGTTGTCCGCTCTAACACAAGCTTAATGATGTTGTTGTTATAGGTAAGCAGCATTAATTTATCATCCTTTTATACAAGAACAAAAATTGCAAAAGAAAACTTTCTAAAAAATTTAAGTATGTGTATTGGTTTGTGCCGTAAAAAGTTGGAACAATTTTTTCTGTAATCTTTTTTTGAATAATTTTACATTTTTGTTGTAAGCTGTATTCTTCTGTCACCGACCAATGAAATATAGCGGTTGAGATAGAGATGAAGATGGACGCGGATGAAGATAGTTATGGATAAGAAGATGGATATAAAAATAGATTTAGGGATAGAAACTGAGATTGTGATAGAGATAGAGTGAGAGATAGAGATTGAAATAGAGATAAAGTTAGAGATAAAAATAGAGATAGAGATAGAGTTAGAGATAGAGATAGAAATAGAGCTAGAGCAAGAGGTTATTATAGCGATAGAGAGAGAGATAGAGATAGAAAGAGATATAGAGATAGATATGGAGAAAGAGATAGAGATGGAGATGGAAATTGATATAGAAATTAGTATTCACTCTGGTTCAACCCTTATGAAGCCGCAAAGTTCCTATAACCTTCGTTAGAAGATCTTAATGGCAATGACAACAACAACAAGTCCAAACGCAAATAACGCCTCACTTTGGTGTTACAGACGAATCTACCCGTTAGCTATTGTCTGTACTGGCGAGCTCGATTATATGACATTCAGTTCCTCTCTATCGCGGAGGTAAGATTTATTAGCCATAGATCTGATGTCTTACTTGTACAATATTTACACCGAGCGATCTTCTGAACATGAAAATTAAGTAACAGATGGGTGAGATGGAAATAGAAAAAGACGTGCAGATAGAGAGGGAAAGAGAGATGGTGATAGAGAGATTTCCATAGAGAAGAAGTTACGGAGGGAAATTGGATTAAAGTTGCAGCTATTTAGAGAGATACAAAATGTTCACCCAGTGCGAATGTTTATTACAATCTGTTAGCAAAAAAATAAATCCACTGTTATTGTAAAAGTTACCTACCTTTTTTGATCCTTACAATACCTACAAGAATATTTATGGAAATCTTTATTTAACCTATGTCTTGACAGTTGGATGCGCTCAATGCTTGTCACTTTTTGACAGATTGGCAATTAATAGTTTACTCGGCTTAAGCAAATAAAAATAAAATCTGTTTTCTTTGAATTGGAATAAGTTATCAATTTCAAGTTAAGAGAAGATACGATTTGGAAACCAGCACGTTGAAACTACACTCGAAAGCAGTTACAGCGTAGGGTTTTGAAGTGCAAAAAAGGTATGCGAAATAGTTAAAACACATATCCTTTGAAGCTAGCCTAGCAATTAGGGTATCATTCTTTTGCATTTCTCACTTCTCTTTCGAAAAATGTTGCTCCTTATCGCACTCCACGTCATTACCGAACCTGTCAATGGCCACCTGACAGCCGCAACGTTTTTATAACGGATGCATGCAATCGTCTTGGTGTATCATTAACACATTTTTTACCAACCAAACAGCTGCTGAGTAATTAACTAAACATTAAATGCATGCATGAGGGTGAACCTTTCGTGTTCTGAAAATTAAGTAAGAGATACGAAATTGTACCACTGACTAATTAAATCGATCAGATCGCTTCGGCTGCTTAGTGATGTCCGCTTAACTCTTCCCGGTGCGTAGACTGATGCGTGAGCATTCAAGAGCCCACAGATCTCAGTTGGTAAATCTTTCTTCTTTTCCTTTAGTTTCAGTCAAAGACTGCACTCATTTTCATCTCGTTCGAAAAAAATCGATCCACACTGACTCACCCTACTACGATATTTTTTCCCACAATTTTTTTTGTTAGCAACATTTTCATTTTGTCATTATTACGCCCACACGAAACTGACCGAGTTCGCCGAAATCAACAAGATTTTGTAAGCTAAAAAAAAAAATAAAAAAAATATTATTATTTTCGAAGCCTTCAAATAAGTAAGTGGCTGGTAACGAAATACAAGAACCAATTGTCTACATTTCCAACAATAAGAAAGGCATACAAAGCAACAACGCCGGTGCAAACAAGAAAAAAAGGTATGAAATTTCATAGCTTCTCAGCTGTTACCTTCTCGGGTATTCACTTTGCCATTAAGTTGGATGTGCACTTGTAGTCCTTTTTCTTTATTTCTCTTTCATTATTTGTTTCTTATATAAAAATGAAAAAAAATGAGCGCTGATTGTATTCTACTTAGTTTTAACAATAGAAATCTCTTAAGCGTATAATCATTAGAGGTACGTACCGTACAACTCAATTATGATCCTTCGTCTATTCATTCCCTACCACTGAGCTACCTGCGCTGATTGACTTGTTTCAGTAGTTTAATGGGAAAATAGTTGGAAAGGAAATACCTGAAACCAAAGTCAAGTACATAAATTATTGAGTGCTCTTCAAGCTGTGTGTTGAGTGTTATTAAGGAGGCAGGTAGTCAAGCTGGTACTGAGCTCTCAGAAAACTAGAACAATTGTTAAGATGGCAGTGGTAGATAGCGCCTTGTTGTGCGGTTTTTGGTTACTAATTTTTTAAGCTGGCAGCAACTAAACCTGCATCTTTTTCTTTTGTCAAACTAAACGCTAAAGGTTGAGTTTCTTCGAATGTTTATGAGTAATCAGCATTTTGGTCAAAACATCACTCTCAATTTGGATATGTAAACTTAGATTAAAAATTTTAGCCGTGCAATTATTTAACTTTAAATAGAGATTTTTTTGTTTGGAAATATTAAAAAAAAAGTTATGAAATTTTTTCCAAAAGTAAGTCTACGGTATCTTAAAAATCCTAGAAAAAATTCTCAAAATATTTTCCAGCCATTTTAGAGAACAAATGCAGTTTTTTTCTTTCTTCAATTAAAAATTTGTCGGTCCTTTTACCTTTAACCTTACTAAGCCAGCTATGCATTTTTACATCAGCTACCTCTCCCTTTCACTCTACCAACATCTGCCTTCAACTCATCAACTACCCGTCTGCTTTCTCCTATTTTGCATCTCTTTTAATTTGCATCTCCAACTTGTTTCGCTCCTGTTCTCGAATTTCCATCATCTCTATAGTTGTCCCCTTACAGCTTTTCCTTTCGATTCCTCCCCAATCTCTACCTCTCTCTTCCTTTTCTTTAAACTTCCCTTTTTATTCTTTATAATTTCTAATTTCCTTGCAATTTCTCTCTGCTTACGTTTTCATTTTTCTTAATTTTCCTTTACCTTCAATATTGGTTTGTTTTATTTAATTCCTATTTTTTTCCTTTTCCATTTCGTTAAACATTTTCCCATTCCGTGTCCCTATAACCATCATTTCATTTTAAATTTCTTATTTTCTTTCCTCTAAAACTACCTTTCACCGTAGTTCCCTCTCAACTTTCCATTCAATTTACATTTCCTTACAATTTTCGACTTCTCTCCCGATTTCTGTTTCCTTTCCCCTTTCATTTCCCTTTTAATGTTCTTTCCTTTTCTTTTCCTTCTCATTTTATTTTAATATTCCCTTTTACCTTCCGTTCCAATTTACATTTTTACTTTTCGTTTTCTCTCCCGTTCCCCCTTTTTCTATATGTTTATTTTAGTTCCACTTTCCCTCTCCAAATCCGTCTGTCTCTCAACTTCTTTTTTCTTTACATTCCCTCACCCTAGCCGCTACTTCTCCTCTCCACTTTTCCACCTCTTACACACCCTTCCACTTCAACCTCTACCTCCTCGCTCTACAGTTTAATCCCTCCTTCTTCCTTTTTCTCATCTTCTTCACCTCTCTCTCTATCTATGAAACCACCTTAAGACGTATGTAGGTTGCCGAAATGAATGAGGCCTGAAGGAGAGTTGTCGTCATTTTATTGATATTTTGGAGATGAGTGTCTTATAAATGGACTCAAAAGATGATGAACTCTAGCGAAATTCTATATCTTTCGTAGGTTTATCAACTCATCCCAAATTCTACGAATTATCATATTATTGGGTAGCAAATTTTTCTAATTAAAATATTCCGACTTCCGCTCCATAATAATCCGCATTTGGTTACAACACGGGGTTCGGTAATTTATGCACATTTGAACGTAATGAAGAAATCAATTTTAATAAAAACAGCTTATGTAATGTTTAAATATGTTAAGCGGAAATTTTCTGAAAATTTTTTAATGCAATTAAAAACCAGTAAATGCGATTACACTTCAAAAGCAAGCAAATACCACCAACACCAACAAAAGCGAATGACCAACTGCTTGAGGCAACTAAAAAGGGATTGAAAAATAAATATTAAAATGAAAGGGAAAAGGGGGGTAGATGTGCGCTGGTGTGTTTGTGGGTAAATACCAGTGTTCCAGCATAACTCACGTGCATTCAAAATCTGAAGGCGTAGGGACCTTTTGAACAGTATGATTTTTGTTTTGAAATTAAATTAATATTATTTTTCAGAGGAGCGAGAATAAATATTTTAAACATTTCAGATTTTATTAATAATTTTTAAAGGTCTATAATTGCTTGTTCTCATATTTGCCTCAGAACTGCCAAACAGTTAATAAAAAAAATCAAGTGAAAATAGATTGAGATAATAAAATTAACCAAACCGATGATTTTCTGATTTAATTAATGTAGGTTCGAAACACTTACATACATTCAAAATTTCAATTACTTTAGATTTTTCCAAAAGTATGCCGTTATCTACTTTAAAAGTTGATTTTAAAACCAAAACTAAATCGAAATTCGAAAAAGCATTATCGATATTTCCAACCATACAAACATTTTTTTTTTAAATAACCTTAAATCGTAAATATCTCAGAAATGCTACAATGGAATTAAGACTTAAATTAACTTAGGTTTTCGGAATCAAGGGGTGGTGTTACATACGAATTTCATATTCAAACGTAATCAAAAAAAAATATTTTTTTTAATTCTTTTCATTATTTTTGCTTATGTTTGTCGCATCAACGCTAAATAACAATCAAAAAACCATTAAAAATAATCACAAGTAGATAATCAAATGATCAAATAATTAAATATTATCTGAAGTGATCAAACAATGAAAAAAATCTTAAGTAATGAAACAATAAAAATAATCCTAAGTAATCAAGAGTTCATAAATAATCTAACCTAATCACACAATAAAAAAAAATTCAAAGTAATCAAACAATCGAAAATAATCGAAAGTAATCAAACAATCAAAAATAATCCAAAATTCAAATTATATGACTAATTGAATTTAATAAAAAATCAAAAATAATCTAAAGTAAACAATCAATTAACAATAAACCAAAGTAGTCAAAAATAATCTAAACTAATCGAACAATAAAAAAAAATCTTAAGTAATGACGCAATAAAAATAATCCAAAGTAATCAAGAGATCATAAATAATCTAAAGTAGTCAAACAATCAAAAATAGTCCAAAGTCAAGTTTGAATAAATAATTTAATTTAATAAAAAATAAAAAATAATCTAAAGTAAGCAAACAATCAAAAATAATCCAAAGTAATCAAAAATAATCTAAAGTAATTCAAAATAATCTAAAGTAATCAAACAATAAAAAGATTTTAAGTATTAAAACAACAAAAATAATGAAAAAATAAAAATAATTCGAAATAATCAAACAATCACAAATAATCTAAAGTAATCAAACAATCAAAATTAATCCAAAATGAAATTTGATTGAATAATTTAATTTAATAAACAATCAAAAATAATTTAAAGTAAACAAGCAATCACCAATAATCTAAAGTAAGGAAGCAATCAAAAATTATCTAAAGTAATAAAAGAATCAAAAATAATCAATAATCAATTTAATAATCATAAAAAATTATTATTCTTTTGTGATTTTTTTTTTAAATAATTATTAGAAGCCGAAAACAAAAGGAATCAAGCGGCAGCACGATTTTCCAAAAAGTAATAAGCCAAACCGGTAATCATGACGATAGTAATCATTACCTAACAGGTCTATTCTTAACGAAGCAACACAACTTTCGAAATTTTCGGCTCAAAGAAGCGGCTGGGCTATCGTCCAATGTCCTCTATTTTTAGCTCAAATCTATGGTAAATCTGTGGGAAATAAATCATTCGACTAGAACATCCATCCATAATTATTTAGTTATTTAGAAGCCCTGCAATTAAGGCTCCCGTAGATATTCTTATAAGCATTTCTGCCATCTGTAAGCATTTGTTGTTGCATATCTCTCTGTATGTATATGTTTGCAAAAACAGGAAAAATATTTAAAAGCCACATAGCAACCCCGAAAGAAAATCCTTTTGTTAAATTAACAGGCGCATAAATCCTTTTTAATTGAATAAATGCTGGCGCCCTGCCGTGTGAGTGCTGGCACTCGCTGCACATGGGTGTATGTATTGGTGAGCATACACATTTAGCTGGACACGAGCCAAAGGTCAGAAAAAAGTGCATTTGCACAAGTTTGTGGGTTTATGCTCTTCAATTCATGCAAATTGTTGTTGGTACGTGCGCAACGCACACGTTTCTGCGGGGTGAACTGCACGCTGACCTGACCAAAGATCAGCGCGACTTGATGATGATTCGGAACTATTTTTAAAAACTATTAATTTTAAATATTGCCAACCATGCAACAGGAAGTGGGCATTTATACACATTCATACAACTTGACACGTATGTAGTTGAAATCTCAATAGAGTGGTGTTGCAAGGGGCGGTCTGTGGCTGACACGGAAGTGGTTGCCCACATAGAAAGAGGTCACTTTAAATAAATCAATGATTCAATAAAATAATACACAGCTGAATGGCTGAGTTGGTGGCTTTAAAGTGGTGAATATAAAATATTTTTCTTGATTAATTTATACCCAACTGAGGCTCGGATGGCATACGTTTGAAGAAGACGATAGAGGAATTGCCCTGGATATTCATAATCCAGTCGCTTATATGATTGAAGAATAGTAAAGGTGGCTGTGGATATGGCAGCTAGACCAAGAAAAGTATTAGCGGTTACAGGACCTGTAGTAGATATGCCTTTCGAAAGGGACGGCTAAAATATACGAACCATAGATTCAAGAGGTTGTTGTTGTTGTTGTTAAAGCAACAAAATCACTCCCCGAAAGTTTTGGGGAGTGTTATGGAAATAACCGTCCTTGACCGGATATGTCTGGTACGCTCCGGTACTTCCTTGCGGTACTACCCGACTGTCGTGGTAGCAATTTGGTATGACCAGTGTAACCTTCTAGGTCATGTCCTCCCCTTCTTCCCAAAAGAAAGAGAAGATGGGTAATGAGAGCTGAGAGGTCAATCAAATCGCTTCTGCAGCAATCAAGCTGCCACCAGAAGGTGTTAAAACGGATCATTCCTGATTCGTTCCATCAAAGGGCATCTCATATCTATAGCATCTCTTTTTCTGCGATCACAATAACTACTTGGTCGATCCATCTACAGTTTCCTTTATCTCCTTCTCTGCATTTTTACGCTTCAAGCTCTGCATCCTTTCCATCGCTCTGGCCTTCCATTTGCATATGTGCCGCATTTCCGTCGGCTCGTAGTTGCGCTTTCCACTCGTTCTTCAAAACCTAGATATGTGTCCAAAAGTTATTCTTTGGTCTAACTCGGAGATCTGAATACTCCCATCTCTACGCTAGTAAGATTGCTTGTTTAATGGCTGGCTGGTTTGTTGGTTCATCTCAATCTTGAGTGCCAAATTGAGGAGGTGCAAGGTTGGAACAAAGTTGAAGTTGAGTTAGACCACAGAACATGACTAAGACGCTTTATTTCTTGGGATAGTATCTAAGATTTATGAAGTCGTAAATTCGGCAGCGATATGAGGTACTGGAAGATGAGGGCAAGACCACAGCCAGAGCTTAGCTACAACTGATTTTCCTATCCAGCTCGATACTAAAAATCTCAAGCAAAAAATCCATTTCGCCAGCCTTATTTTACAACCCACAACTGGGTATAGATATTAAGCCAGATTCCACTCAAGCTAAGCGCTTTCAATAAATGCTTTTGTTATCACATTGAAAATCGATATTTATTTCTACAACATCGCATTTGTGGCTAGTCATTTAAGGCCCAACTAATGGCTGTCACAACAAAGCTACGAGCAAAACAAAAACGAACAAAAGCAAAGCAAAAGTAATATAAATTCTCACGCTGACAAGCATAACAAAGCATATGACACAGCAAGTCTAACAACCATACAAAGGTTAAGGCTGTATTGTTGCAAAAGCGTAGTGATCATTTAGGCGCCTAAGCGTCTACAGTAAAGCGTATAATAGGGGACAATGCATACAAATACAAGTACAGGGTAATCAGTAACTACCCTGAAGGAAACTCGGTAGCTAGTGAGATTATTCAATGGTGCATCGGTAGATCTAAAGTGGGGAATAAAAACTAAGTAAGTCCATATTAGTTCTATTTTCATGTAGTAGGAATAAAAAAAAATTAATTTGGCTTTTATAAATTCACTTTATATAGACAAAAAAAATGTATCAGATATTTTTCGCCACCACTGTATACCGCGCATATTATTTTTATTTGGTAAGAGTGGTCCTGAACTTTAAGGTAGACATCTAGCAATATATCAGCTAAGATTTGATTGAGTTCTACTCAGCGGATTTCCACTGATGTAGCTACAAACATACAGACAGATAGACAAAAAAGCAGTTGTTTTGGTCAAAATCTTCCAAATATGATATCATGTTGAATTCGCCAGTTGATTTCATGAAATATTAGTGGTTCGAAATGCATTAGAAGCACATCAGTTCAGTATGGTAGATTTTCCCTACAGGGTGGGGGGCAGATATAAAATTATTCAATAGAAACTAAATATTCAGCAAATGAAAAACCGGATATTTGTTGACCGGACAGTGTTTCCAATTGCAGATTTTTCCTACAGGGTACCTACTTACCCTTATTCCTATAATTGCAGTTAGCTATTCGATGCTAGTTTATGACTATTTTGTTGTTGTGTAGTTTTGCGGTTTTGCATGCCATTTGCCACAGCTGGCGCTTAGTATACACGAACAAGTTGTCTCACGCGAAGAACAATGTATGTAAATGCGCTGCGGCACCCAGGGCGACGTAAAATTTCACGCACAGCAATGCACAAATCCATCGTAAAAATTGATATGAGCCAATATCGATTTGTGTTGTTCTCATTCAAATTGAAATTTATTTATTACCCTGTGGCATCTATCAATAAGCCATGATCTTTTGAAGAAACAGATAACTGAGCTTTGAAACAGAGTTGCCATTTGCTAAAATGAAATCAAGGAAAAATTAAACAAGTATTGAAACGAGTTTGACACAAGATATAGTTGTTATTTCCATAAAGAACTTAATATTACTACATATGTAGATCCTCGCCTGAAGTATTAACTTTGAATGGCTCTACATTTTCTGAATTTTTTTTTTTTTTGTCTTAAATATATGTCGGTTCTGGCTGATATACCTCTGTTCTGAATCCACGTTCTTTTGAGAGCAAGACTTATTGTATTCTTTTAGCGCCTCTCATCATAGAGAAGCCTAGGGACGCCAAATCATTGGCTTGACAGATAACACTGATCTTTGAGGAAACATATTTTTTTTTTTAAATACGAAACTTATTTGATTCTTTGAGGAGATCAGCTCATTTGCTTCAAAGACAAGTCTGCTGTGGCTGGCTTAGCTCTGTTATGAATACACCACTTCTTATCAAGAACTAACAGTCTCGGAAGATATTTCCCAGTAGAACAAAAATCGGCTATCTTCCTTTTTTCTACTTTCCTTATACATACTTTTATTTATCGCATTTTTCACTACCATCTATAACAATATTTTACTTTAAGAATACCCCTATAACCTTGCGTGCTTTAAATACGTCATACTAAAATTGGAATTATAGAAATCGGTTCAGTAGTTTGGTAGTTTTGCGCTTACGAAAATGTCAGTTTTACTTTTAAATTCACATGAATTAATAAAACGCAGGCAACTCTGGCAAAACCACGTGCACTTGTCACACATGCTACGCTAGTTGCCATAGTTATTGCAAACTAATCATGCTGCAGCGGCAAGCCTCGTGCCGCGCACACACAGACCACACCAACTACACGAGCCAAACCGAAGCAAGCGAAACCAAACCATCCAAGCAGCCACCCAAATTTTTGCTGCTGCAATTCGTGACACGCAATAACGTTTCAATTGCCATACGACATGCAGCAGAAATTCGCTATGGGCGAAAGATAACAACAAAAAAAAAAAAAAAAAAAAAAACGGCAACATAAAGATAGCATTGAAACTAACAACAACAAGCAGACGCGCGAGCACACAATAGACGACAACGAATTGCATATCGAATAAATGCAAGCAACAACAACACGACAGACCGATAGACAGATCAATGAAAACACAAACGAAAAACTGAAACGACGAAATGAATGCGTTGTGGAACAAAGGGAGTGATGGGTGCGCGGGCGAACTACGTTACCCATTTGAGCTGATGAGACGGATGAGCAAACGAAAATGTTAAAGATGGAAATGGGAGAAGCGCAAAGCACTAGCGCTCGTTTAACATTTAACGGGCGGATATGATATGTGAGAATGCTATAATAAAAGCAGCAATAACAACAACAACAACAACAACAACAAACTTTTGTGACTGTGGTGACAACGCGCCATCGATTGCAGGAACTTGACTTACGCGACTGTGGCGTAACGAACGGATTTTCTTATTTATGAACTAACGCGTTGCGTTTGTTATTGTTGTTTTTGTTGTTGTTCCTCATTCGCGCGCGCATTGTCACGCTATGTAGGGTGTTGTTATTTTTGTTGTTGCTGTTGTTGTTGTTGTTTTGTTTTATTGTTATTATCCTTGTTGTTGACGTTGGAAAATGCTTATAAATATTATAAATTGCACAGTTGAAAGCGAAATGGGGGAATGAGAATACACACATACTCACTCACAGACAGAGGGTCACGGAGGGAAGCAGCATATCGCTGGTATTAAATTTGAACTGACATTTCACATACTAAAATAAAATCGGCAGGAAAAACGATATCGTTAAACAAATCGAAAATGAATTTGTTGCCGGTGAACGTTGAATTCACAGCCAAGTTATGCAAGCAAACACACATACATTCACATACACAATCACACATACACGAAATTAAAAATGGCTACGTGACGTACAAGCATTGAAAATCATTGCGCATAAATGCAGCAGAATATGCAATAAGAAGGATAACTGTAAAGACGTTTGTTGGAGGAAAGACTTTCGTTAATATTAATATGTTGGCTTTGGTGAAATGGACAGTGAGTACGGTACAGTGAGTAGCGAAAATGATGATGCATGTGGACATGCATTAGGGTGGTTGAGAAATATGTTAACTTAAAAAAAAATGTGAAAATTAAAAAATAAATATAAATATTGAGCGCCCGAACGCGATTCTGTAGGAACATATGGCAGTATATAATTAGACTACACTTTAGGGTAGGTTATAAAAACTTAGATAAAGTTGCAACATGTGAGCTCGCCCTTACTAGTTCCGGTGTAATTGTAGCAGCACAAGGGCTTTGGGCATGGCTAACTCGTCATAAGGGCATTGCGCCTTGATCACTTTCTATTTACCTTCAAGCATTAAATAAATTAGAACACTTTGGCGGGTCACTATGCTACTATCTTCATGGCCTACAATAAATTTCTTCTTTCGCTATACGCATGTCGATATATTTTTTTCTATTTGTGCGCTTCACATTCGGCACAGCAAGTGCAATTTATCACGCTCGCATGCAGCGTTTGCAATGTGAAGCCAGCAATTTACCAAACCATGCCGATATGTGATTTATTTATATGCGAAGGGATAAACGTTTTCACCAGTCACAAGTACATACATATGTATATACATGCTTATATACATTTTCACATGTCGACATGCACACATACGCGCATACTTAATGTGTTTAAGCTCAAATATATAACCATATGTGCCTATCATATTTGTTTAAAATAATATAGAAAAAACTAAAACTAAAAAAAAAATTAAAATAAAGTAAAACAAAATTAAAATAAAGTAAAACAAAATAAAAATAAAATAAAATAAAATAAAATAAAATACAATAAAATAAAATAAAATAAAATAAAATAAAATAAAATAAAATTAAATAAAATAAAATAAAATAAAATAAAATAAAATAAAATAAAATGAAATAAAATAAAATAAAATAAAAAAAAAAAAATAAAATAAAATAAAATAAAATAAAATAAAATAAAATAAAATAAAATAAAATAAAATAAAATAAAATAAAATAAAATAAAATAAAATAAAATAAAATAAAATAAAATAAAATAAAACAAAATAAAATAAAACAAAATAAAATAAAATAAAACAAAATAAAATAAAATAAAATAAAATAAAATAAAATAAAATAAAACAAAATAAAATAAAATAAAATAAAATAAAATAAAATAAAATAAAATAAAATAAAATAAAATAAAATAAAATGAAATAAAATAAAATAAAATAAAATAAAATTAAATAAAATAAAATAAAATAAAATAAAATAAAATAAAATAAAATAAAATAAAATAAAATAAAATAAAATAAA